>LDDX01000158.1:0-100293 GCA_012184315.1 Arthrobotrys entomopaga
ACATATATATATATATATATAATATTGATATTGATGAAATATGTTGTACAGCCCTCCCCCTGGCAGTCCTAACCCTCATCATCCGCGGCCGCCCGTTCGATATCCTAAATAAATCAAAAATATCAGAAATGAACTTCACACTCATCTGGAAAATCATCGGGAAGCCGGTAGAGGGTAGCGAGGATCAGAAACGGAGTAGGGAGACGGTATCGCAGGCTTATGGTGTTGTTTTAGATTTAGGGTAGCCATAATACCCCTCCCCTCCCCTCCCTCCCTCCCTCACATTCAAAACTCAAAAACTATGATTGTTATATTATGGTATATACTTATATATATATGTGTGTGTGTGTGTGTGTGTATGGTGGTTATTATAGTCCCGGCACAGGCGCCACAATCTCCCACTTCACCAAACCCCGCATCACAAAAATCTACGGGATAGAACCAAACCTAAACTTCCACCCCGCACTGCGCGAATCCATCAAAAAAGCAGGATTGGAGGAAATATACACCATAATCCCCTCCGGCGTTGAAGATTTGAAAAAGTTGAAAGAATACGGTATCGAGGAGGGGAGCGTGGATTGTATCGTCGCGTGTAAGGTACTCTGCAGCGTTCCCGAACCAAAAAGGACTATAGCGTCGCTGTATAGGATTTTGGCACCGGGTGGGTTGATGGTTGTTTATGAGCATGTTAAAGCGAAAGGTGGTTTTGCAGTTTTCATACAAGGTGTGTTTTTCTTCTTCTCTCTCTCTTTCTCTTTTGGGTATGGGAATATAGGCTGATGATGTATATATAGATATGGTGAATATGGTATGGCCATTCTTGATGGCTGGGTGTAACGTGCAGAGACCGACAGAGGCATATTTGTACGGTGCGGGAGAGTGGGATGTGAAGGAGTTGAAACCTGCCGAAGGGTTTACCGGGGATGAATTTATCACATTTACACAAGGGAGGTTGGTCAAGGCGAAATAAATATATAATTTAAAAGTGATGATGATTATTATCATATATAATTAAAATTTACGGGAAATATTCACAGGCCGGAGGGGTGGGGTATTGAATGTAATTTAAGGGTATCTTGGTTTTATATTTCATTCTTTTCTTTTCTTTCTTTCGAAAACTGTATTATTATTATTATATAGGGGTGGTAGTGGTGTGTATGTATATTCTTGAGATGTTTTCAATTTTGATATTTGAAGGATGATGTGCTATGGTGAGCCTTCATCGCCAAAGCCGCCGGGTATTAACTATATTAAAATCATAATATACATGAATCAGCTGAAAACGCGTAGAGAGTGAGAGATAAAGAGAGGGAGGGGGGGTTTGTGTAACAGGTGGAAATGAGCGTACCATGCAAATGTTATTCCCGTTGAGAAGAATCTTCTTGAGTTTGATCTGTTCCCCGGAGCTATCACTGCTTGCCGACATCAATATCCGAAGTGTGTGCAAACTCACTATCCATCGATCGATAGAAAGACGGGGGAAAGGTGGGTGTGGGTGTGTGTAGGACTATATGTAAGGTACGTACTATTCGGTGACATCCTCGAGAACCATGTCTGTAGACGTAAATATGAAATATTAGTGGATGAGAAGTGATGAGAAGTGATGAGATGGTGGAGGGAGATATTACGTACTAACGTAATCGTCAAAGCCGACTAATGTGCCACTGAATTCTATTCGATGGTTCGATTTTTTTCACACAAAAAGTCAGATGGTGTGTCGCGATTGAGGTAGTGTAGAGAGCTAGAAGATAGTGTGTGTGTGTGTGTAGGTGGGTGTCTACCTTTCTCGCCCTTCATGACCACCCATATTTTGGAACCGACGCACTTGTCAACCAGCTCTAGGATTAGATCAGCCACAAACTGTTCCTTTTAATCAATCGGATGTTGCCGTAGACATGGAGGGGATGGATACCTAGAGGGAGGATCTGGGAAGTCATGTTGCTTCTTCTTCTTCTTCTTCTTCTTCTTCTTCTTCTTCTTCTTCTTCTTCGTGGTGTGAGATGTTGAAGGGGGTGGTGGTGGTGGTGGTGGTTAAGAAGAGAGTGTGAGTGGCCGGGCGGCTAAGATTTGAGCAACCAGCCAAGCGGGGAGGGATATTTTCAATGTGATTGGTTCGACCGGAGCGCGCGATGGGATCGATAACAGAAATTATTATTATCTTCAACAAAGCGGCTGTCAGATTGAAAAGATTCCTTCGATTGGACGCCTTCTCCGTACCACCCACCCATCTCTTTCCTTCAACCTTTTTTATTTTAATAATAAGGAATTAAGGTATATTGTTCTATTACTATTACTATAACTATTGATGACGCGCTGGGGGGCGAAGGGAAGGGAAGGGTGTGTGTGGTGAATTCGAAAGCTCTCTCGGAACGGCCCTTCCACTCAATTAATTCATGCAGCAGGCAAGGCACAGCAAGCAAGCAAGCAAGCAAGCAAGGCAAGCAAGCAGCTGGGTTCCAGACGCCCGTTCGACTCTTTAATTCCTTTTTTTTTTTTTTTTTTTAGCGATTAATATCATCATTATCATTCCTTTTTGAATTATTAGTGTGTCGCGGTGATTACCCTGCGAGCTTTGTTCAGCTCTGTCTATTTGTCCGGAGAGGCATCTCTGCTCGTATTTTTTTCCCCAAGTCGCAGTAATATTTTTTATTTTTATTTTATTTTTAACTCGAACGGTGGAGGTGGAGGAGGTGGTGGAGGAGGTGGTGGAGGAGGTGGAGCCCTTTGCATTGCATAGAGCAAACAATAATCACTCTCACTCACTCGGATTCTTCAAAGAAAGTAAAAAATCAAAAAAATAAATCTCAACCGTCGAGGGGGGAAAAGACACCAAAGAGCAGGTTAAATTGCCACACATTCCCTCCCCCCCACTCTCTCACTCTCTCACTCTTTTTTCCTCTTCTCCTTCTCTTTCGTTCGTATTTGAAAGATGAGTAGTAGATTGCCAGCTCTTCAGGTTCGAGCTGCTGCTGCTGCTGTTGTCGCTGCTGCTACTGCGTCGTCGTCGTCCGCTTCAATATCCTCCATCGCTGCTAGCAGGTCGCCTGTCATCGTCTCCGCATTCCCCTCTCCCACTCTTCCTTCTACCCCCACTGCTACTGCTAATAATAAAAGTAATAATAACAACAACAACAATAATAATAATACTGCTGATTCTTCTCCTTCTTCTTCTTCTGCTGCCGCTGCTACTGCTGTTGTCGCTGCCGAGGCGGCGGATATTCCCACGATGGACGACCGGTTCTATAACAACCACGTTTTAACCGTCGTCCCCTCCTCCCATCATCATCATAATCATAATAATATTAACCCCCTCCTCCTCTACAATAATAATAATAACTATCATTATTCCCAGCATCAGCAGCAAGCAACCCCGCAACCGCCCCAAAATTTCCCCAGAACCCCTCATCAGCATCAACATCAGCATCAGCATCATCAGCATAACCATCTCAATCATCACCATCATTCCCTCCCGATGACTCCAAACACTCCTTCTTCCTCAAATACCTCTTCCCCGGCTCCTCTGTGGAACCCGGCTAGGGGTATCATATTTGCGCCTACCCCGATAACACCTCCTCCTTCTTCCTCTCGAGGCTACAAAACTTGGAACCCCAGACCCGATTCTTCCTCTCAAAAAACCCCCACCATGAAGCAACAGCAACAACAAAAACAACCCACACCTCAAACTCCATCCTCCGTCCGCCGACGATCCATGGATTGGGCCAACTTGATGAACCTGACACCCGACGGCAGGGAAAAAGAATCCACCCCTTCCGGCTTTAATGCATTCAAACAAGACATCTCCCAAGCCGCCGCCGCCGCCTTCACAACACCGTCCGACGAAACCGGTGGACCCCTCGCCAAGATGAACTCTCTCAGCGAAGCTCTGGACGATATCGTCGATCAAGAAGTCATCGACGAACTCCTAGAAGGTGAAGAAACCGCATCCTTCGAAGATCAGGACGATGATGTCGAAGATCCCGGCATCGAACGGGTTAAAACCCCGGAGGGCATTGATATTATAATGTGGAAGAAGAAACCCATCGTTTACTGCGACGAAACGGATCCCCACGTCGCATCTTCATACCAACCGAACGAGGAGTTGGTGGATGCGGCGATCGAAGCGAAGGGCAATTTCGATATGAAGCATTATCAGAACGAAGAAGAAGAGACCCCGGCTGTGGAGTACGTTACCGATTTGGAAGAAATGGAAAGGGTCGCAAAGCTGTTCGAGGGTGATAAAGTTGTCGGGTTCGATATGGAGTGGCATTGGATGAAGCGCTTGGTGCCTCCGAGAAACGACAAGGATATCAGATACTGTTGTTCTGTCATTCAAGTTTCCAACGATAAGACGGTTGCGATCTTTCATCTAGCAAAGTTCCCCGCCGATACGAGTACGTGCCACATTTTTCAGCCTTGGGATTCAAGCTAATATCATCGCAGAAGCATTTTTATCAACTACGCTGAAGAAAATTATCGAGGATGAGAGTGTAATCAAAACCGGTGTCCAAATCAAAAGTAAGCCAAATTCCCCCCCCCCCCCCCCCGGGGGGGNTATACAGAAATCAAGCTGATTATTTATAGATGATATGCGACGACTGGCTCTCTTGATTCCCGTCAACCCGGCCGGAATAGTGGACCTGGCCGATTTTCACAGTCTTCTCTTTGCGGCACAGGGCAACACACTCGAAAACAATCAAAAATTGCCCGCCAGTTTGAAAGGTCTCACCGAACATTATTTGCGACTACCTCTCGACAAAGGCGAGGTACGAACTAGCGATTGGTCAAAATCTCTCGACGAAAACCAAAAAATCTGTAAGCTTTTTCTAAATTTAAACAATTCGTCTCCTCCAAATCTCGCTAACTGGGGAATTATTAGATGCTGCGAACGATGTATACGCGAGTTACCGGGTTTTCGATAGCATGGATGAAGTTCGCCGGTCGTTAGATCCTCGTCCCGCACTCCCTCCCCATAGTTCCATCAATCACTTGGAAACGGTGGAATTATACTACAAAAAAGCAGCCAGGCCGGACAAGACGAAAGGGAAAAAGCCGACCGCCATCAGAGTCCCCAAAGACCCGAGTCCTCAACTCGCCAAGGCCTACGAATGGGTCAAGGAATACGCCAAAACCGTTCCCGGAGAAGTCCTCAACGCGGCCGTGGCAGACCTTCGATGCTACTCTCTGTGGCACCATCAAAATATGGACGTCGAAGATGTCGCCGCCGCGTGCAGAGACCCGCCTCTCACCACCGGCTATGTAGCTACGCGAATCCTCAACGCGGTCCGGGAGGAACAAAATCTAACCTACGACGCGACCCGATTGCTCTGGGTTTTTCGAGACCTACCCGAACAAGGGGCTCGTCGGTTCTTCGCTTTAAAGTCCGCCGCTTTAGCTCACGCGAGGGCCAAAAAACCCGAGGTTCCAATCACCGCCGACCATGGCGTGATTGACCATGGGGAGTACAACGAACCCGAGGAAGCGCAACTCCGAGTGAGATTCAAATATACCCTCCCTGCCGAGGTGCGCGAAAAGCCGCCCACGATGAGGTACACTGGTGGGGACGACCAGACAAAACTTGCCGAGACGCTACTCGCTGACACGACCACCTATAGAACCAATAACGACGAGCCATTGATTCGAAAGCTTCCGGAGACCAACCCACACGAAGCGAGGGTGAAGTTTGTGCAATCGGATGTGACGAGAAAGAGGGAAGTGAAGAGAATGGACAGACGACAAATGGGTGCTGAAGAGGAGGAATCGCGGCCGTTGGTGCGGATGACGATGAACACCGGGCGTCCGCGTGAAAGTTCAACGGTCACGATAAGTCACAGAGTCGATCAACCGAAGCGGTGGTCGTCTATTGAGGATAAATTGAACGCAGTAGGGGGTGGTCAAAGTATGAATGAAGCGACGGAGACACCCTTAGGACATGTTGCTTCGACGGGGGCTACCATCGCTCTTGGCTCATCGGGAGAATTGGGAGATGCGATTGAGGGTATTGCGATTAACGGGGGACATCGGTTTACGGAAGCTGATGATGAAGTGGTACGTGACGTCGCCGCGGTGGCGCGTAAACAGTGGATCGGGGTGCCGAGTCGGAGGCGTAAGGTGCAACCGACATCAGCGGACTAGTTTTCTTAAGGTACAGTCTCGGGGGGTAAAGCCTTTGTGGTCTGGTTTTCGAGACAGGACTTTCTTTTTCTTTCCTTTTTTTTTTTCCTTCCACTGAGGTGTATTATTATTATGGGCATTGGGATTTTCAACTCCGCTTTCTTTCTTTCTTTTTTCTATACTCGTTTAGCATGAGCTGGGTTGGCGTGATGGCGTTTTTTTTATTTTATTTCTGCTATTAGATGTATACTATAGATGCATTGGGGATTACGACTAATCGTGCTTTCGTTGTCCGTGTCCCGGAGGAACTGTAGGTTAGGGAACTTGAAGTTCAACTGAGATGGGAAATTCAGGAACGTCACCGTTGACGAATACCATAATAGAATAGAATTAAAGAAATAGAAAGAGCTTGATTTGAGATTTCGTGGATTCGCGGACGTGGACATGATGTGTACCAGTACGTACATACATACATAGCCGGCCTGGGGGCAAGCAAGGGTCTTCATGCACGTTCCTACGTTTTGCAGATGCGAGCTAAACCAGCTCCAGCTCGCTTTTGCTTGGCAGGGAGCACCAATGACCAGCTCCAGCTCAGTTGGCAGCTAGGCCAGCTCCAGATACCGAAAGATACGGCGCAAACATATGTGCATATGTGCGGTGGTCGGTAGAAGAAGAAGAAGAAGAGCAAGCACTGCGAAACCCTGGTATGGGATTCCAGAAGAGGTGGCTGATTGGGCAGCTCTCTCTCTCTCTCTAGCCCTGACCTGCTTGTAACTATATGCAATGCACGAATCTTTCAGTTCATTCCCATTGAGCTGATGAGCTAGCTAGCTAAGTAGCTAGCTGCGAGCGAGGTGTTACAACATACACTGCAGCTGGAAAGGAAGAATAGACAGAACGATACCGTGTCCTTCCTTCCTGGCACTCGCCTCGCTCTCGTCATCTCCTATCTTCCCAATTGGGTCGTGTCCGTGGAGATAGTTTCTCGAGTCCATGGGAATTGAGCTGTGTCCATGGAAGATACTTAAGTATCCAGCTTTTAGTTAGAGAACAGTGTGGAGTGTAAATCTGGTCTGTTGTTGTTGCTGTTTGGTTGAGCAGCTACATCGGGCCAACCTCCCCCTGTCACACACACACACACACACACACACACGGAGAGAGAGCAGTCTTCTTATATCAACCTCCTCTTTCTCTCTCTTCTCTCTGCTCTCCCCTTCTCCCCTTCTTCCTTTTTCATCAGCTTTCATCCCCTTTTTCAATTGGAAAAATCAGTTTTTTCCAATCCTTAATAGAAGCAGCAGTCAAAAGGTAGCTTTTGTTTTTCACGTTTGGCGGGTTCAATTGATTCGCGTTTCTGCTCGGAATCAACGCTACGATGAGCTCCGAGAAGCCTATCACGGCGGAGACGTTCGAGTACATCCAGACTCCGGACGCTCCTCCCGCTCCTCCTGCCAGCACTGCCTGTGGTGTTAGGACCACCGACGTAAGTAGTACCATCTTTTTCTTCCATTGTCATCAATTGAGATTTCTCCATACTTCATACTCCATTTTTTTCTTCGTTTCATTTTTTATATCTGGTCTTTTTTTTGGTTTTTTTTTGGTGGCTTTTTTTTTAATGACGAAAATGTCTCCGCTGGTACTCGCTGGGAATGGAAAGGAAAAAGAAAGCTAATCCTTATCGTTATCGGACTAATAGTACCCATCCATCAAAAATGCCCCACTCCCAGCCGAAGGCCCCGGCAGCGGCTCCTTCAACAACCTCCTCCTCGGCGGCGTCCTCTTCGTAGTCCCCTACTACCTCAAATACAAAGTCGGCGGCGGATTTTGGACCTTCCTCTTCTTCGCCACCATCACCACCGTCCCTATCCTCGTAGCATTCTGGTCCACCCTCTCCCGCATCGGCGCACGCGTCAACGAGAAGGCCAAGCTCCCCGGCCGGGGTGTCGAGTACTATCTCGAATTTTCAAACCCGGAAGATGCGGCCAAATATACCGGACAGAACAAGATCCCCATGGAGACTTTCCATGAGATGTATTTCGAGGGGAAGGTCAAATTCCGGGGGGATTGTTTGGAGGCAATGGAGATGAGGCACGATTGGGCTTCGTGGGGGTTCACCATCAGCTTGTTCAGGTTCTTCTTGTTGGGATTTTTACCGGAGATTTTGGTGCACAGTCGGTCGCAAGGTACTTATCATATTCCTCCCCTTCTTTCTCATATATATACCCCCTCTTTCTCATACGTATATATATTCCATTGTATCGTATATTTGTGTATTGTGGATTATAGAGGTGCTGATGATTGTAAAAAGATGAGGAACAAGTCCGAGACCACTACGACCGAGGCGACGATTTCTACGCATGGTTCCTCGGTCCCCGTATGATCTACACCTCCGGTATTATCTCCGACATCAACAAGGCCGAATCCCTCGAACAGTTACAAGACAACAAACTCAAGATTGTTTGTGAGAAAATCGGCGTCAAGCCCGGTGATCGCATGCTCGATATCGGTTGCGGATGGGGTACCCTCGCCAAATACGCTTCTGTCAACTACGGCGCTCAGGTCACCGGTATCACCCTCGGCAGAAATCAAACTAAATGGGGTAACGATGGTTTGAGACGCGCTGGTATCCCCGAGGAACAGAGCCGGATATTGTGTATGGATTACCGTGACATTCCGGTTCCCGAGGGCGGGTATAAAGTTATCACGTGTTTGGAGATGGCGGAACACGTTGGTGTCAAGTACTTTACGAGCTTTTTGAGACAGGTTTACGGTATGCTTGATGATGATGGCTGTTTTCTATTGCAGATTGCCGGGTTGAGGAAGTCTTGGTGAGTTCTCTATTTCCCCCTCCTATCACATTTCATTTGGTAGCTTGGTTAAAGTGGTGCTGATTGGGTTGGGGTTTTCTTATAGGCAATTCGAGGATCTCATCTGGGGTTTGTTTATGAACAAGTACATCTTCCCCGGTGCCGATGCTTCTACACCTCTTGGATTCTTCGTCAGCAGCTTGGAAAGCGCCGGTTTTGAGGTTTGGCATATCGATACCCACGGTGTTCACTACTCTAGTACGTTCTCCCCCATCTAACAAGTATCAATTATGATGAAAGTTTTGTGATGGTTAATGATATCGGCTTCGTGTAGCGACATTATGGCACTGGTATCGCAACTGGATGGCCAACGCTGAAAAGGTCAAGGCCAAGTATGGCGAACGGTGGTTTAAGATTTGGGAGTACTTTTTGGCCTACTCGATCATCATCTCGCGACAGGGTGGTGCTACCGTTTACCGTACGTTCTCATCTTTCCCTCCCCACTAATTCATTTTTACTTTGATGTTGTTGTTGTTGTGGGGGTTTTGATGCTGATGATGTTTTTCTTTTAGAAATCACGTTGCATAAGAATTTGAACGCTTATCATCGGGTTGAGGATATCCCGAGACATTATGGGTTCAAGGGTGCTTTGGAGGCGCCGCATACTGGGTTTGTGGATACGTGGACCACTGTTGGGAAGCAGTAAATTTGATCCAATCTGATATTATTACTGTGAAATGGGAGAGGCTGGGAGAGTGTAGTAGTTGTAGTTGTAATGGAAGAAGAACAAAAAAAGAGGGGGAGGCATGTGGTGTTTGAAGGATGAAGTTAATGGATGGATGGATGGATATATGTAAATATTGATATTAATTTTGGTATTTATAGATCAATGGAGGGGGTATGGTTGAGGCATATGCATATGAATATGAATATGTAAGATACCATACACACATACATACACATACATACATACATCCTTGGGTTTTATGGTGGAGGGATAGAGGAGGTGTGATGTTATATATCTACTTTTCTAGAGAGGATGAATGGAATTTTTTTTTTAAAAAAAAAAAGTTTGGATAAGAGATGAGAGAGAGCGATATGTAATATGAGCTCCGTTTTGTAATGAGGGGTGCTATACATAATCAATCCATCGCTTTGGTTTTATTCTCGTCAATGTTTAATATGGGGTTTATGGAAATAGTGTTCGTTGCGGGTATGTGCTGGAACGGTATGGCGGGTTAGCTAGCTGAGTCAAAGTTTTAAGTCTTGTTTTAAGCTAGCTCGGATTATTGATAACTTCATCAAGTGTATTCTGAGATGGGTTGTAAATACTATAATAGAGCCTGTTAGCTAGCATTATTGATAAAGTTAAAGTGCAATAGAGGTATCGATATCAGGCTTTCACGCATTGGTCGTTATATAATACGAGATATCTTTATATATTAAACCAACTAAGCTAGCCGCTATAGCAACTTGTGAGGGAATGAATTCAAGCGAACAGACAGGTTCCGGGCAGTATATTGTTTTTTTTTTTGGAAAATGGAATGTATACTAACAATTGTCTCTTTTAGAATGATGAAGGTATACATATTAGCTATATAGTTATTTTATTTAGTACAATCTGTATCTTTATATTTATAGGTATACTTTGCTATAAATAACTCTGCTTTTATCTAGTTCGAAAGTTCCACCCTTCGAACTCATCTACCAAACTATCTTTCTACACGATATATCCTGATAGCAGGTATATATCTCTTTTGCGAAAACATTTGAGCGTTTCTCAACTGTTTAAACTGATATATATATATATATATATGATATACTTTGTGAGTTAGAAGATATCGATGTGGTCAAAATTCCTGCTGCTTACGCTTCAGAGCTCGAGCCTGTGTCGTTTCCGTTTGAAACTCCGGTGATACCCCATCAGTTAGCCCCGATGGTTGATCTTGACCACGATCCAATAACGCCGGTGTGTCGAGTTCGATAAAAGCAAGTCGGCCAGACATATACCCAATCACAATAACACCATTCAACACCGTTAAACTGATAGCCCGCTGGTCAACAGGAAGCCACAGAACCTGAAGCGCTTCTTTCGTCTTTGGATCCCACAATTTAACCGTCATATCGTCAGACGCGGAAACAAAAAGCCTACCATCCGGTGAAAACGCTATCGCCCATATCATCCCCAAATGTCCCTCCAAAGTCTTGATCAGTGCTCCCGTTTCCGGATCCCATAGTTTAACCGTCTTATCAGCCGATGAGGAGGCGAGTAATTTACAATCCGGTGAGAATGCTACCGCCCACACACTATCCAGATGGCCTTCGAGGGTCTTGTGTAACACTCCCGTTTTTGAGTTCCATACCTTGACTGTCTTATCGGATGATGCTGATGCGACGTATTGTCCGTTTGAGGAATGAGCTACTGCGTATATGCTATCCGAATGAGGTTGAAATGCTGGAGGAGGTTCGAGGGTACTTTCCACTAGTCTCGTACTCGGGTCCCATAGTTTAACCGTCGAATCAGCCCCCGCGGATACAACGAGCTGGCCGTCCGGTGAAAATACCACACCCCGAATCCAACCCTCGTGGCCTTTCAGCGTACCGTATAACACCCTCGTTTGGGGGTTCCATAGCTTTATCGTCCTATCGGTCGATCCGGAGGCAAGAAGCTGGCCGTCTGGTGAAAAGCCCACACATCTTACGAAATCCGAATGACCCTCGAGGACACCACGCAACGTTTTCGTTCTCACATCCCACAGCCGAACCGTTTTATCTGATGAAGCAGAGGCGAGAAGCTCGCCGTCTCGAGAAAATGCTACCGATCTCACCCACTCTTCATGGCCCTCGAGAATACCACGCTGTGTTCTTGTTCTTACATCCCACAACCTCACTGTTTTATCAGATGAAGCAGAGGCAAGAATATGACCGTCTGGTGAGAATACCACTGCTCTTACCGATGCTGAGTGACCTTCAAGGGTTCCGTGTAAAGTATTGGTGTTTGGATCCCACACTTTGATCGTCGTATCGGATGATGCGGAAACGAGAAGCTGACCGTTTGGTGAGAAGGCTACCGATCTAACCCAGTCGCCGTGACCTTCCAGGGTAGCATACAGCGTTCCCAAACGTGGATCCCACAATTTGATTGTTTTATCGGCTGATCCGGAAGCGAGGATTTGACTATTTGGTGAAAAGGCCACCGTCCTTACGACATCCGAGTGACCTTCGAGAGTACCCTGCGGCGCTCCCGTTTTCGGATCCCACAGTCTGATCGTATGATCAGCCGCTGAAGAAGCGAGCAGCTGTCCGTCTGGTGAAAAGGCTACCGCGTAGACCGAACGCGTGTGCTTCTCAAGAGTCTGTAACAGAGCACCCCAGTCATCTTCAACTACCGGCACGTTCTTGATCCATCGCGGCGCTTGATATAAAAATAAACTCTTGATGATACTCTTTGCTGGGCTGAATACCAAAGCGGAGCTGTATACTTGAAGAGGCGCCATCTCGATAATAGACCTGCTTTTTAGAACAAACCGTTTCGCATCACGCACTAAACCAAGTAACTCTGCGTCTGGGGCAGGCTTTTATTTTCATAGTCAGCATTGTGAAGATTATAGAACCAAGACGACGTAACTTACCTGAAGAGTGGACAAATACTTGGATAGCTCTATTAGAATCTGACATGCTTCGGGAATTTTCCCGATAAGACTCATAGCCTCGAGCCAATGAAGAAAATGGTCCTGGAGAAATTTATAAATTTGGCAATCTTCGATGATACTGGCTTCACTCCGCCCTAGATGCTGAACCCAATAGCGACAGGCATATTGGAGATCTACAGACAGACATTGCTCCACCCTAGAGCTATCCACTTCACTTGCGAGGGTGCTATCAGAACCCAGGCCGCAGATATCCCTCGTAAGGTCTTGAGACATGATACGCAGACAACTCGTTGTTAAAGCTCCGTGCGCCTTCCTTTCATCCACCCAGAAGTGTTCATCGCATCTCTGTTTGTCAAGGAGGTAATCGCGGAAAGAAGGGTGGTGCAGCCGGATAGGCTGATGCAGGTTTTTGGGCACTTCTAGAACAGAATGCAAGTCATCGAGTGTTTGGTATATATTCTGTTGTGGAATTTGCAGCAACTTCTCCAAAGATACGGTGGGGAGAGAGGAGAAGAGAGTAACGACCGTTCCGAGGGTAGCTCTTAACAACTCGTATAACTCTTCTCTCTCCATATCGTCGTATTCTTCGTGGACAGCATTTGTCAAAATCGCGCCGTAAATCTCGTTGAGTGTACTTTCCGGCCCCTTGGCGGAGTTACCCTTGAGTATAATGGATAATCTCTTTTCGGTGAACAGCCCACCGTTCTCTATAAAACGACACGCGGTTGCGGCCCATATGAACAAACCACTGGAACTCTGTACCAGGCGTTGGATGGTTTGCTCGCCCGGCCAATCGGGAGGAAAGGCTCGTTCTTGCTTGACGATGTTTAGATAGTATTTGAAAAAAGTAGAAATGTCCTTGTCTATTACGATGGGGGATATGTTGTGGAGAACAAATTCCTGGTATCCTACGGATGGAACTTGATTGAAACTGTGGCGGATATAATGTTCCGGCCTGCTCGTTATGAAGATTCGCAACCGGACTGTCTTTAACAGTCGTGCATCGCCCATGAGTTGAAGAATTACTCGGATATCGTTCTCGCCTCGACATTCGTCCAAGGCGTCTATTACGAGAACCAGCGGCGAGCGAAATGTGTCCGGGCCTAGCTGAGAGAGCGGCTTGATGACAAGTTGCTCCCATTGGTCGCGGAGAGCCTGGCCGGCAATGTCACTGCTCTTCCCGATGGCGTCGCATATGGAACCTCTGAGGGCGATTGAACTCTTCGCCAGCTGCCAGGTGATGGTTGTGAAGAACTTGCCAGCATGTGCTAAATCGCCTCCTATCCTAGAGGAGAAGAAGAAACTTGCCCCTAGTCGTTTTTCGCTATGATATTTTCGAGCGATCGTGCGGGCGATGGTTGACTTTCCGGTCCCAGCCATGCTCTTCAACCAGAAGATGCATTTCCCCTCGGGTCCATCCGCCCATTCTTCTATCTGCTTTAGGACGTCGACTCGTGTATCGGGGAGACAAAGATGGTCGTGTTGATTATCATAAGAGTTGAATGCGGCGCGCTCGTCTCTAGGAAGGAGACTTAGCAGTCGGTCCTGCTCTGTATCGAGTTAACCTTCAAACTACTCCTTTGTGTAACAAGTCTAAGAATCGTTGCAAAACGAAAGTGGTGTCACCTAGACAGTATACTAGCGAAACAACTTGACTTTTATACACAAGGAAACGGTATCATTGATAGTATTGTTTGTCTTCACTATAGGATACACCACGAGGATATAATGAGATGGGAGAGATAGTGCTAAAGGTCTTACATACCTTTAGACTTCTCAAAGGCTTCCGCCGCTTTAGCTGTCTGGTTTATCTCCTGTGGTGGAATGATGGAGAGAAGTTCTTTGGCATATGCGGCGGCGGTGGCAGCAGCGTATGGTTGCCACATCTTGTTCTTATGCGAGTCGGCATAGTCGCAGATACCGCGAATGACAAGACAGGAAAACTCATCCATCAAACCCGCCGCTTCCATTTCCACGCAAAGGATACCTAAATCCTCTCTCAGTTTCTCCCTCGTCTGAGCATCCTTGATGACTTCGTTGGCTGACCCGATAGTGCCATAGTGGATTCTAGGTGCCGTCCTCTTACGCCGAGGACGTTCCACAGTTCTATCTTGATCGCATTTCCTACACGTCTTTCCACCCTCGTGATTATAATCAGCTTCAAATAACTGATCTTGGTCCGCGCCGGGGAATTCGTATTCGTCTTCCATCATTGGGTACTTGTTCAGCATGGCAGACAAATACGTAGGTATTTGGCTTCCAACCATCTTGTGCTCGGCTTCAAGTTTATGCACATTTGCCATAAGTACCGATGGGGGTTTCTTCAACGTTCCAGTCCGTTCGAATTTCCCGTTAGGATGAATTTTCCCCATATCGAACTGGACGACACCTCCAAACGTTGATGTTGGCTTGCTGACAACGACATCTCCGAGTCGAATATCAATCTCGCCCTCGCAGGGTATACCGCCTCCGATCCCCACCAGCAACCCAAATCTGATGGATCTAAAGTCGTTCAAAAGCTGTACCGCTACAGTCGCAGCCTTGTTGGTGCCAATCTCCGGCATAACTGCTATAACAATGTTATGCACTCCCATCCGTCCGAGCGTGTAACTATTCACATCTCGTTTTGTGGGAAGAGACTGGTGTACATCATCTAGCATCGCGCGGACCGGCGCGAGCTCAACGCCCATGGGACAGATACATGCAACTGTATAATCGTCATGGGTGAGACGCGTTAGGGAGCTAGAGGGATCCATTATGTGTATAGAAAAGAGACAGATAGGGTATGACTCTAGATACAGCAAGAACTGTATGAGGCGGACAGCTCGACAGCTGTCGGTTTACTCGCTGAGGAGATGAGAAATGAAGGAATTGGGAGGTGCGAGGTGCGAGGACGCAGACGGAGGGGAAATGGACTCGGAAACCCGTTTCCTTTGGATACAGGGCTGACCTCTTTCAGCAACAGGATCAGCTCCTGCACGCCAGAAACCACGATATGGATTTAGATGAAGGGTAAGTGTCACCCCTGCTGCATACTGGTGGCGTTGAGGCATCGTCAAAGTGACCATACGTTACCACCTCGAGGTAAACCTTCTAATATCAAACAAAAGCCCAAAGTCAGTAAATATACATTGAGAACGGCGCCTCGCAATTCCGCCTCACGATGTATGCTGCACACAACCTAAGAATGGCTCAGGATTCATACACAACGGCACGACCAAATCCTCTACCAGAGCACCCACACCTGAGGTGAGTTGCTTGCGTTGATGATGTGGCTTGCATACTGGTTGGATATTGCTATCTGCACGGAAGCGCCCCCGAATTTGACAGGGGTATTTTTCGTAATGGAGGGGCCGGATGGAGTGGGAGATAGGCTGTTCCCTTCCCCGCCAATAATGCAGCTGTGGGAAATTTACCAAGCGAGAATCAGTCAGCAGAAGAAAGGCTGTTGTGGAACAATTGTTAACGAAAGTTGGGTTTTGTATTATAACGTATAACGGCACAGTAACATATATCCAGTACAATAAAAAACAAAAAAAATCTCATATAACGAACGCTTCTAAGATTCTCCGTACAAAGTATTCCCCCAAACCAGTACATGAAACTCAATGCTCCATCACAAAACTCCCCATCCTGAAAGATTCCTTGCGCCTAGCCACTTGTTTGAAACCGAGATGTATTTCTACCCATCAAATGAGGGATAGACTTAGTCAGGTGTGGGTCGCTGGATCGAAGCCGAAAAACTGTGGCTTGATTTCGTCCGTTGCGTATTCGGACTCGACTTCATTTTCGTCGACTTGTTGGATGTCCTCGTCAGACAATATTTCGTGCTCGAGGCCTGGGATTCCTGACGATCCCTGGACGTAGCCGCAATAGTTACAGTAACGGCAACGTCTACCACCGCAATAAGGACATGGAACCCATCCGCCCTGAAAGGATAAAATGTTAGACCAGAAAATGAAAGCAAAACTACCTGGTTTTTCTAAGGAGGGAGGTGTAACGTACGTGCATTGTGTTTGTATTTAGGTAAGTTTTTTTTTTTTTGGTGAGAGAAGTAGGATGTTTTGATACCGCGACAGTAGATGGCGCGATAGTAGATTGTTTGATAGTAGATTGTATGATATTAGATGGAGTGATAGATCGAAGAAGGGCCTGATGTTCAGAATGATTTATTTTATCTCTAGGATATAAGTCGTCGAGCCGGCCTTTTATAAGTCGAGGAAATACGCAAAGATGCTTTGAGAACACGGCAACTGGCCAGTTCATCATATCAGTATGACTCCCACACAGCGATAACTTGATGATATCGATGTGAATGATGATTGAAGGTTGAATTCGCCTCACAAAGCAGCCGTTGTACACGAAGGATTCACTCCAAAATTAATTCGTTCATCGGCACATATGTAGGCAGAATGGCAAACGTACGTACGTATCCCCCAGTAGATTATTTGGCGAAGAATTTTGGGTGTTCTCAAACAAAATGCTTTCAGATGACCAGTTCGGCGAGCCGTAGCTTAATTTGCCATTGGTTGGATATTTGGCTGAATGCAACTCAGTTTATAATTTATCGATGCAGCGGTAGTCGCGGAACTCCGGAATTCAAACGAGGCGAGTAGTGAATCATCAACAGAACATATAATTATAATTACAATTCAGAATATTCTATATCGATTGTGTTTTGTAGCTGCAAGGCATTCGTTATCTTCATCGTGAAAACGAGGAAGTTGAAATCTTGCATGGAATATACTCTGCCGGAATTCCAAAAATATATACTGTAACAGTAGTCTCGTAGCCTTATGCGTTGTAACGGCATATATGCTCTTGAGCTTTAGTCGTGAGAGATATTACTCTTATCAATCCTACTCTATGTTTTAAGCATACAAAACCCTTTTAATAAACAAACTGATCGAGTTCACAAAATCACATGTGACTAAATCCTTGATAGGCATAGGCAGAGCTCGGGCAGGGCAACTATAGTTGTCTGTAGTTGGGAGATATGATATGAATGTTCTACTTGCATACTGTTCTAATGGCAGTGCAGCGCATTATTCTATCGTGCACGATCGTGCACGAAGGAATTACTGATGCTGACAATAGCGGGTTTTAACAACGTTGGGAAAAACCGAAGGATTTACCTATATATCCGCATATGTTTAATTGAATGTAGGAATGTGATATTCATCTGGCGTTTTTGCTCTTTCCTATGATGAAGGACATTTATTTTTAATTTTTGAATCTGCAGACGAAGTTTGTCTCAAGTGCTAGGATGGAGTGTTGACTGCGAAATTAATGGAGCGTTTCGTTGTTTGTCTGGAGCTTCACGATGGGTCCATGCAACAGTCCAGAGAAGCTGTAACAAGGTGGAGAACTGGGTTCTGTGTTGGGTCTGGGAACGAGACCAGGAAAACTCGTTAACTCTACTATTTTAAAAATTATAAAACACAGATACGCTGGTTTTTTGACTATTCCCAATCAGCGAAGAAGAACTCTGGATTTACAGCTAATTTCTGCAATCAGTTCTTACAAATTTACAGTCCTTGACGGTTTTGATCTTTATAGTCTTCATTTGACGAAAGGGTTTTCCAAATAGGTTGCATGATATGGAAGAGATCGAGGAGAAGTGTATGCATACTTATGCGCGATATCGATATCGGTTGATGATTCGTTTTTAATATGACCATTATATTAGACAAATAGTGATCATATCGCAGATTTCACTTCAAAAATGTAAAACTCTGAGGCCCAATAAACATATTCTAATGAGTTCAAACATTCTATGTTTCTTCCTTGCGGTTTATTATATTGTGATATCGATATATATCGATGCTGCAGAATTCTGCGTGGGAGTGTACTGAACTCCGTGTTGTGTGGGTCAGGACTAGAACCAAATTGGTTGAAACTCGACATGATAGCGGCCAGGGCAGCGTCCCCAAGACCAATAGCAGCCAATCGGGAGGCAGAGATGCCACAAACGAAATTTAAGGTGGCTAGTTTAATCTGTTCTACGAACATGGGTGTATCCTAACCTCTTGCCTCAATCTTTCTTTTGCTGTACATATAGCTAGCCTCGAAACCAGGCAGACAGGAGGCAGAGATATCTAGCTAGTGGTTAGTTATTCAATTTTTCGCTGTGATCCGGTTGGTAACCTGTGCTTTGTTTGTTTGTGGAAATTTTGGCAAGCCGCTTCAATACCCGTTACCATTGTGAAATGATATATTCTCGGGGACGCTACTCTGGAATGATGGAACCCATGCTAGACAAGCAAAAGAAGGTCGGTACTGAGATGGCATATTCATCCGTCAAACTTACGTGCGGCTCGTGCACATATTTTGTGTCAATGGCTCTTAACAATACCATATCAAGTTTTAGATTGTGATAATGTGATTTTTTTCTCTAGCTGAATTAAAGGTCACGATTTTAGAGTGTTTCTATCATCTTTGGAAACTAAAAATATCGCTTGAATCTAAAAGCGACGTCGTTACCAACAAAGATAGTATGTTTAAACACACAGAATCACTTGAGTACTTGAGTTTCTATTGTTGAATTCGAATGCGGTGCTAATCCTCTGCAAATAAAGCGTTACCCGTCGCTAGTAGCTAGCTAAGCTAGTTTGATACCACTGTATCCCAATATTTTAGATTAAAATCACGATCCTTTCTTTAGAAGCGTCTATATACAGAGATCTTACTAACTAGCGGTGAGGAGCCGTTCATTTTCACGTAGCGCTCATACTATCACCCTGCGGTTATCATAGTTATAAAGTCTCGTCTTGTCTTGAGATATCGCCACTGATATTTTCCAACAGGGACTTTGTGTTGTGTTGGTCTCGGTCTTGGCACGCGACTTGTCGGCTCCAAAATTTTCGATCGTTCAAACACGACCGACTGTTCCCTCGACATCAACTACATCATCAACCGCCATGGGTGTCGCAAAACGAACTCGCAAGTTCGGCGCCGTCAAGCGGGTCCTCAGCTCCCGGGATCCACGATTGTACGTCTTTTCAACTCATCCAACAGACTTCTTGTCGACTGACCACCAAGCTCTTTAGAAAGAAAACGCAGCAAAAGCAAGACGAGCTGATCAAAAGACGTAAAGAGAAACCAGACGAAGATGTGAAGGAAATGTACGCCCACAACATTCCTTACACGGGTTACTTCGATGTTATTATACTGACCTCATTCTTTTCAATAGTCCGCAAGTCGCATCATCACTCTTCTTCCAATACAACACTGCCTTGAAACCGCCTTACTCCATCCTCGTCGATACCAATTTCCTCAACCACACCCTCCAAAACAAACTAGATCCCATAACCGCCTTCCTCGACTGTCTCTATGCCAAATGCATTCCCATTATAACCGACTGTGTGATGGCTGAGTTGGAAAAGCTGGGTCCGAAATACAGACTCGCGTTACGGCTGGCGAGGGATGAAAGATTCGAAAGATTGAAGTGTGATCACAAGGGGACTTACGCTGATGATTGCATTGTGAGGAGGTGCATGGAGAGCAAGATTTATATCGTGGCGACAAACGATAGGGATTTGAAGAGGAGAATTAGGAAGATTCCAGGTGTACCTGTGATGAGTTGTGCAAAGGGCAAGTACGTGGTCGAGAGGTTGCCGGATGCGCCGGAGAAGTGAGCGCGAGACGAGTCATCCGATCGGGCGTGATATGTTGGGAAGGTATTTCGAGGGTGGTGTGAAGTTGGGAACCCTTTTCCTTTCGGTTCGAACCGAGAGGGGGTCGTCTGAGAGTCGTGTGAGGTTCCACACACGCATAAATGACGTTTTCGCAGTAACGGAAAGCGAAATATTTATTCGACGAATTGATCAGGCGTTCTTTGGCGCTTAGAAGGGATACATTTTCACTTGAAAGCGTGTTTTTTTTTTCTCAATTGCAGATATGCAACATAGCCGAAAAAGTTATCAAACTATTTTGTGGTCACCCTCTTTGGAAGGATGTAAGCGATCGAATTGGTAGCATTCGCTTTCGTATTCGGTATCAAAGCTTCCCGATAGACTTATGAACTGTTGAGTATATTGAACAATGCCTGAGGGTAAATTGGAGGCCGCCAGAATGCGAAGCTGGGATTATGTTCGTGAACCGGTTATATGCATGCCGTGACGCCGTCTGCAGCCGCATTGAAAACCGTGCATGGATCAACCAGCTAAACGGTACAAGTGATACTTTCACGTGAAAGAAAATAAAAGCCAAAACGAGGCTTCGAAAATATCGAAATATCTCAACAAATCTTGCTTGAATCGATTGAAGCTGGCGACGATCGAGGGTGAGTTAGCGTGATGAGATGCATCGTGACTCCACTTCCCCGCTTCTATCTTTTGCTTTAGATGCTCACTCTAGACCCCTCTCGTCAGGTCCACCCGTGATCTAGTGCAGTGCAGCGGCATCTCTCAACCGTCTTTTCTGTTCGCTCGACCCCGGCCTCAAGTACGGCCTTCCCTTGGGGTTGGGCGCGGCCGTTTGGATAGGTTTCTTAGCTCCAATTGGCAGGATTGAAAACTGGGGTTGCAGCCTGCAGATTTTAGGGCCATAAGCAGCTGACCGCCTTTTCCCGGTCGATTGGGCCGTGCAGAGTCGTGGTAGCGGGTATGATTTTTCATGGTGGTGGTGGTGGTTGAGCTTGTGGTTGAGGGCTGCAGTATAGTTTCGGGGAGGTGTTTATTATAGTATTACCATCATATGGCCTGACTGACTGAGGGTCCTCCCCTTTCAGCCGAAACCTTCTCAAGAAAATTTGTTCCACTTGATATCATATTCATCAACATCAACATTTCATTCAGTAGACTCGATATAACTTGGAAGATATGGCAGATTCAGATCCTCCGCTGTACAAGCCGACTCCCCGGCGTGGCTTCATTCTCGGTGACGGCTTCAACGACCCGTCCCCAACCGACACCCCATCCAACAATAATACCGAACTTCTCTCCCCAAACTCACCCACCGACGGCCAAAACGGCGGAGACGCAATCACTCCCTCCAAACGCTCCCAATCCATCCGAAACCTTACCACCTCCGCCCTCTTTGGCATCTACGGTCCCTCAGCATACGACAGCGTCCCCGGCACACCCGGCGCCACGCGACATTCCAGCACCGCGAACCTCCTCCTCACCAACGGATTTGGCGGCCTCAACGGCAGCAATACAGCCAACACCAACGGTACAACAAACGGTAACATCTCCCAGAATGACTTTTCCGGCTCTGACGGCAGCACGGTACCCTCCCAGCGTTCGCGGCCGATAGTAAACCTCTCTCGTCGCCATTCAAAGATAAACCGAAGCGGTGGAGTGCTACGCACCATCGCAAGAATCACAACACTATTCCTTGGCGGTGCTAGTTACGGTCTTATCATCGCGAGACTGCACGATCAGAGCCATATTGCACCCGTCAAAGTGCCAGTGGAGAGAGATACACCTGGATACCTCGTATTCTGGGGAATCGCCTCCGTAGTACTAGGCAGTCTGATGCCCTGGGTTGATGCGGTTTGGGAGGACTATCTGTGGGATTCCGGAGAGGTTTCTGGTAACCAGAATGGTGCCGCAGACGTGGTCGAGGAAGAGGGCAAGGGAATGGAAGTCACACCGGTGTGGAATCCTGCTGTGAGGAGTATCGGCGCTTTTGTGGGGATTGCGTACGCTATCGTACGTACATACATCGCATGCTTGCATTTAATACTATGAGGAGCAGGAAAATGGCTAATATTAATACTGGGTTTATAGAGAAAATTACCTTGGGAATCAACCTCGCAAGCTTCGTTAACCCTCGCGTTTGTCAACCCGGTGTTGTGGTACCTCCTCGATCGAACGAAAACCGGCTTTTGGATCAGCACTTTCGTAGCTATCTTTGGGTCTGTGTTTTTAATCGGATTCAATCCTGATTTTGTGGCGATACCGAGCGATGATGGGGTTGGCTTGATTGACAAGTTGACGATGGCTGTAGAGGGGAGAGGGGGCCCGCAGATGCAGATGCAGGTCATCGGGGCTACAACCTGGATTGCAAGCGTGCTCTACGTTAGTTGCTTGTGTTTCGGCAATTTGGGGAGGAAGTTGGGTGGAAGGAGCAGTGATGGTATCTGAGAGTACAATATCATGATTGAAGGAATCATTTACCTTTTTAAGAGATAAGGAGAAAACGAGACGATTGTAATTGTAACTACTTAAGTATATAGATGTTGGGTTTTAACATAAAATAGCATCGTACCAATAACCTTTTTAATGAGAAGAATAGAATATATCTAAGAAACAAATTCCAGAATCCACTTGTGTTTTCGAATACCCACCGTCTTCTCCTCATATTTAAATCCAAAGATAGCTAGAGGCGTCACATCTCACATATATGAATATGGTAACCCCATATGGAAGACATCTCGAATACAATAACCCAAATAACTGTTAACTTGTATGTAATTAATTTATCATCTACGTAACCCGATTTAAATGATAGTCCATCATATTGTGAAGATATCATGGTACAACCGTATCTCTGTGCCATCCACCAATAAGGTTTTTCAGGTCCGTGTATTACCGCTTTGTAAAACCTACACGGCGTAAAATACAGCGCATCTAGGTATTAAGTTGACAATCGGATTGGGAACATCGTTCTACTTGCAGAGACCACAATATATGGTACGCCCTTTTTGAACCTTCGACTCATTCTCATCGGACAAGCTAGAATTATCTTTGGAGTATAGGATATTCATGAGGAATGAGGTGATTCATTCGTTATCTCGTGCTTATCGTTCACTTACTCAAACAATGCAAATTGCACAGAATACTTTGAGTAGCTAGCGACTATTGATAACTTTTGAATTATTTCGATCAAGCCATAGCTATTTTATGATAGATATCCAAAGTTTCTGCTTGCTTCGCGCCTGTTGATGCCCCCCCGTACATCACATTGCCAAAAGTAAAAGCCCATAATCTAGGCTTTTAAAACCACGAGACAATTCCCCCTTATGAATACTTGTCAAGTTAATAAACGCCAAAGAAGCAAAAAGTCCATATCCAAGATCGATCGGATCATCCACAGATCTATTTCTCGACCTTCTTTGCCAAATCGGCCAAGCCTTCTTGACGCTTGTACCTGGCGTCTTGGATAACACCGGCATCGGCATCACCGCTAAAGTTGGCGGTCCATTGGATGAAAGTGCTCTGGGCACTCTTTCCGGAGGTGACAGGGTACAGACGGATAGTAGAGATGACGCTGGAGTAAGTGACAGCTGGGGTAGAAGTTATGGCGCTGTAAGTGATGTAATGGTCGATAGCTAACGAATAAAAAAGGTTTAGTAGATATATTTGACACGTATGTTCAGAACCATACGGGGAGAGAGATAGAATGTACCAGAGTGAGCTTCTTGCTTGATTTCAACCACAGTACCATCTTTGAAGGTCCACTTGACGACCTAAATTTGAATAGTAAGATGTTAGTATTCAACAGAATCAAGACTGATCAATTACAAATGGCATGTATTATCAGGAGTAGTTAAACACGAACATCAGTCTCGTCAGAGACGCCCTTGACGGTCTCGCTCTTTTCTAAAGCACCCCACCATTCGGGGAAGGAATTGAGCTTGATCAAGTGCCAGACCGTGGCGAGCGGGGCATGAATGACAGCCGATTCGGTGACTGAAGTGCTAGTTGGGATGACGGTGGACATTGTGACGGTAGATTGCTTTTTATCGAAGAATTGAATTGGTTTAGGAGTGAATTTTTTGATATGATATTCTAGTAGGATAGCGTAGAAATCCGGGGATGGTTGAGGGATGTAAGTCTGGAGCGTGTGGCGGGGTGGTGGACATGGTGGGGTTTAACAGCCAGTTGGGTCTAACCCGATGATATCATCGGCTCGCCCTCACGCGTTGCTTGGTTGACGACTTTGGAGCGCGCAAACCGTTCAGCGTTAGTTTCCCCCGCGTGCATGACGGCAATTTGCAACCGTTCACGCAAATACCTCCTTAAATATTACGACGCGATGCTCTTTCTTTACCAGTCATATCCCTTTGGATTCGAGACGGGCCCCTGATTCTTAGAAGGTGTACAAATGTCGTAAAGCCGAAGTTCTGGATTGATAAATAAATATAGATCATCTAGCATCTGCTAAGGCCAGCCGACGGGGACCCAGTCCCAACAACACAGAATGGTGCTGTTGCATTTCGCAGTGGCAACACACAAACCATTTCTCTGGTCTCGAGGTTACCATTTCTCAAGCTCCACAGCTATCCATGTCGAGTCTGGCTTATTGCAGGGCCACATCTATTCCTAGATAGACTTTGGCTGGCGAACGGAGTCCTGGATATTGATGTTTCGCTGATATGCTACAAAAGAAACTTGAGACTAGATTTGTAGCCTCGAGACTAGCTAGATTTGAGGAGTAACAAAATTTTCCCTTACCTATCCGGATATGCTTGTGAAAAGGTGTTGACCCAGACAAAATACAACAAGTGATCCACACCCAGCATCGATTTTCAATCTGATCCAAAGATCGTAATATCTTCTTCTGCCCTGAGATTCATAGATTTATTATCATAGACTAACATAGCGTTGAGCACAGTAATAAGGTACCCAGTCTTGTATTGACGCTTCAGGTTATAAGGTCACTTTTGACGAGATCAATGTAGTTACTGCATTCGTGCCAAATCGGTATTTTTTCACCAAACCAATGTATTGATATCTATTAAAGTATTCAGGTTGGAATGTTTAATTTTGTATATCATAAGCGCATAGTGCAAGCTAATAGGCTTAGTTTTCGCTTATTTATAGTTCTTTTACTTTTAATTTTAATTTTTATTTTTATATTCATTTTAAATTTTGCGCTCAACATAGCTCGTACGTCCCTGCCAAGTCGAACCCACGCATATTTGTTGAATTCTTGAGACTTTTGCGGCAAATATGCAACGGAGATATCTCATTGAGACAATATCAGAGAATCTTACCATTTAATTTAATCAGAAGCGAGAATATTTTGGTGGGTCAAATAGTCTTTTTTCTTTTTGCCTTTTGACTTATAAAATGTTTCTGGCTACTTAAATAGTTGGCTACTTTTGAACAGCCACCACATTTTTTAAATTTATCACGGCCGCGGTTAATTTAGATCGTTTTGGAGTATCCAGTGGAATTTTAAGGTTGATTTCAAGCATATATAAGTGCTGTTCTCTAAACTCCAATGAGGCAATGGTACCTTGGATTCAAGATTTGGGCACATCTTTGGGGTGTATCTCCGACATAAAAAAATTTTTTTATTGGTTTAAATGTTTGTGTATTAAGGCATCGATATCCGAAATCTCGTGACTCTCTGTTCATAAAATTTGTGAATATTCAGCAATCAATTGTAACAATGCCAGTCTCAAGCGAGGGGATGAGGAAATATCCGAAATGAGATCGGAAAATTAAGTAAAACTGTATCGGAAAGCAATATTCGTTCACTAGATTATCCTATACCCTCGAAGGGAGAATATCTTGGTAGAAGTTCGGGTCCCTAAAGCCTTGCCATCCGGTTATTCCCAAGAAATACTTTGTCTCGTATCCCAAGAAATACTTGTATTTAATAAGCGATAACAGAATACAACGGTAGCACTTGCGTTGTTGCTTTAAATAGCCGATAATGTTTTTCAATCGAGCTCACTAGTCCGAATGAAGATTAGACCGAGACCAGGGGCGCAACAGAAAAAGGGTGACAGTCCAGAACGGCAAGCCCCTAAATGCCAAATGCCAAATGCACAGCAGATACCTTGTGGTACCTGTCATTTTGCCCTGCGCCGATGCGAAAAGCTCTTTCTCTTCTCATCATGGTCAGGTACCTTCTGTAACGTACGTAACTCCTCCTTCAGCCCGCAGAGAAGAGGCGGTAAAAGGCCGTTCCCCCTTCCCTGCCAAATTCGCTGAGAGGCAACGAGTGGTTTAGAGTAAGGAGTATCTTGACTTTCATTCGATATTTTTCCTTTCTTCTTACTTCTTTTCCTCTTACTCTTTCCTTTCCCTTCTTTCGCATCCTTTCAACCTCGTCACTCGCTTGTCCTTTCCGACCCCGACGCTCGCTTTTTGGACTCGCTCGACATCTTCGATATCTTGACAGCCTCCCGAGTTTACCGATATCTAGCGTTAGACGACATTCCTGAAAGCGCATCATTTGGTAGGTGCATACTTTGCCTTCGCCGTTGGTCTTTTTCTGTGTCTGTTGCTGGTACTGTTTGACGCTTGGGGCTATTTTGGCTTGCATTTTTGGTGCCTTGGTGCTGGTTTTTCCCCCCTTTCCAAGCTCTCTCCTCTTTTCCCGGATGTATGTCTGCCTCGCTTTGGAATTCTCAGCTCTCGTGGAAAGGCGATAACCCACAAAATACCTCTCGACTGGAATGAAGAGAAGCAGGCGAAAAGAGAGGCTGTTGGTTTTATCTACAATCTTTATTTTTCGACGGCGGGGAAGAATCTCATCACTGCTGACTGATACGTCAGATTTGTATCATCAATAATAATTATAATAATAATAGTACGGCATATTATCGAGAGAGGCTGAACAATAACGACGGGAACCGTGAAAGGATTTATATATATCTTCGGTGGAACTTTTAAGCTGACGGTTAATGTCGACAATAAAGATAGCATCAGATCGGGTTTAGGCCATCCTTTATTTTGTTTTTGACGAGTTGCGAAGAACGACCGACGACGATTGTTGTTGTCACTCCGTCGCTCCATCGCCCATCGCGTCCGGCCATTTTCGTCCGCCGCCAAACTTCGCTCGGCGAAATTGAGTCTCATCTTAAACCTCCATCGTCAGCCAGGGACAGACACACCCTCTCCCTCTCATCGACAAAATAAATAACTGTACCGGCATCGACTTCCCCGGATATACTGTTACATTCCTCTCCTTTTGGTGGCGACATTTCGGAATCACAGGCAGCTTGGTATATACAAACAGATCAGGCTATCGTCAAGATGCGACCGTCGACAGCCCTCTCGTTCTTCTTCCTCCTCGCCGGCCTGTCGACCAACGTCCTGGCTCAAGAGAACAAAGGAAGCTCCGTTCCCACGCCTCAACCGTCGAACCCACCCAATAATAACAATAACAATAACAATAACAACAACAATAATAATAACAATAATAACGACAAGCCACCGCCGTTGTCGTCTCCATCGCCTTCACAGAATAATAACCCGGCGTCGAATAACCAGGATAACAAGTCCTCACAAACTCAACCCGCCAAGAGCAATACCACTCCTCCAGCGAAGCAGACCCCACCGGCCAACAACAATAATGATGATGAACCACCACCTCCAGATCTCAATTCCTCGACACCTGGTGGCGCCACAGTGACCGCAGGAGCTGCTGCGACAGGCGGCGGTGACGACCCTCCACCGCCAAAGTATACTCCTCCAGACAATGCCAACTATGCTATTCCCAATTATCCGGCACCGACCGTCCCGAACACCAACAATGCACCGTTCATGCAGAAGTCTAATCTCCCTGATGGTACCGTCTTTATCGCCGTTGGTGCCGCCCTCGGCCTCATCGGTCTCATAGCTTTTGCTTGGAGGATGGTCGTAGCCTGGCAATTACGTCGCTCCATCCGACGTGCAAATAATGTTACCGTGGACTCTAAAGCTGGCCTTCTGGGTCGCTATACCGCTCCGCCGACCACCAAAAAGTCCTTCTACAGCGCCGGTGCCGGTTCTTCCCTCTCGCTCGACCACCTTGGCAGCTCCCGTACAGGCCTCGGTCCAACTCCCAATACGTCTTTGTTCTTTTCTCCTACTGCCAATAATAGCTCTCCCGTCCACCAAAACCGTGGTTCGCAGTATCTTCCAGCAGGTTATTACGCGCCAGCAGCTTCTGCAAATCTCGGATTCAATGCGTCCCGTGATTCTCTACCACGACCGCGACCCGCGACCCGCGACTCCCATATTCTTGGAACACCGCCTGCTTCTCCATTGTTAACACCAACCTCAAGACGGCCGTCGCCAGGACAAGGACACGCTCAGGCTCCCAGCATCAGTTCTACTCTCGGTGTACAACCTGGCGGTAGGACACCGAGCACATACCTCGAGGATATGCTCGACATTCCTTTCCCTGAAGAGCCTGGCGCAGCAGCAGCGGATCAGAATAGGAGAAGTAGCAGACGGAAGAGTGGACACTCGTACGGCGGCGGTAACGGCGGCACAGGAAGCGGTAGCAGAAGATAGTTGGTTTGTATGTGTATTCGAAAATTCAGCCGTTTCTTTGTTTTTTGTTTGCTTGGGATCGGATTATTCTTGTTACCTATCGGCAGCCCATTTTCCTTTTATCGTTTTGTGATTTCTAAAAAAGAGGAGGCGGGAAGACAGAGTAACACCATCCTTTGACGGGTCGGGTTTCTTTTGGGGGGATTTTCGTCGGAATAAGGAAGACAGACATAAGTGATGAGAACACCACTTTGTGCACATTGGTATGATGTGCCAGAGAGTTCGAATGTGACACCGATATGAACATGAACTTTTTAACAAGTTGCATAGGCACAGGCATAGCATTTGCTTTGTTCTTTTTTCCTCTCTCTCTGCCTTTCTTCAGTTCCCGTCTCTCGTTTTCTATTCCGCATTCAAAAGGAGTATAGTATAGTATATAGTGTTTAGTTGTATCAGCTTTTCTTCGTGTCGTTGGCTATATCTTTTATATATTCGATGTTATTATTTTTTATTTCAATTTATTTTTTCTCATTTTTATATATTTTATTTCTTTCAGGTTAATTCATTATCTCTTGTTTAATATCCAAGGATTATTCTAGATCTTTGAAATAAAATTCTATGAATCTACCGAGCGGAGGTGCGAATATGCCCTGACTTAGAAGAAGGGATAAACTAATTTGCAAAAGCCGGAGGTATCCTCCAACTCCCACGAATATCATCACCACTATTACTATATATTTTCTTTGTGAAAATCTGTTGTCTTTTGGTTAGGTAAAAATATCAAATTCCTGATTAGATAAAGATCTGTATAAATTATTATAATATATTAACTTTTTCAGTTTGGTCTTGTGGTCAACTAAACGGTCAGGCATAAGTCGAAAATCATTGCGTAAGCAAATTGTGAATGATATGGATTTGATAGATCCATATACTTGGGCCTGATGATAAGTGCATATGCATGAGAACGAAAGAACGAAAGAACGAAAGAAAGAAAGAAAGAAAGAAAGAAAGAAAGAAAGAAAGATTTCAAGCTCCCACCGGAGTATCAATCAAAACTGCCCTCAGTCAGACTCATAAGTATGAACCAATTCTTCGAACCCTATTTGTTTTCGGGCTAGCGTTACCATATTTTCACAAACGTTCTTTTGTATCTTCTTGTTTTCCTTCAAGTGAGGCAAATCTAGTCAGGCCTTGTGAATATTAATGTAAGTTTAGGTACGAAGCATACCTCTTCTGCTAATGCCTGAATATCGGATACCGCCTTTTTACCCCAATTCTGAAAAATGTTCACGTTCCGCTCATATTCACGCTCATCGCGGCATGTGAGCTTATCCATCATCCTGGCACCTGGTGTGATATACGTTTCGGACACCCGAATATAAATGCCAGCAATGTCCTTGACGAGAGTAAAGCGGCCAACCAAATCTAATGCCGCCACAATCGCGTTCTATAAATAATATATGTTTAATTAATAATCGAGTCGAACAGACAGAATGAACTCTTACCGTCTTATGAGTTTCATTTTCCGCTGCCGTTCGCGACTTCGTCAGCCTTTGAATGTCTTCGGTCTGCTCCTTAAAGTTGCCTAGGTGGTCCCTCATAGTCACTTCCACAAAGGATGACACTTGGACGAAAAACTTTGTCATTTTTTCGATATATTCGTTTAACTCCTTTAAAGCATCGATCGAGCGGTTTAAAATCTCAGCAATGGCTTGCTATATCATCTTATCAGCTCAACTCTCAAAAGAGTACCAGTACTGCAGTGATTACTTCTCACCAAGTCGAGAGATTTATCAACCAATGTTCTAAGATCCTTGCACGCAGTATCAACCGATTCTGCTGACTGATTCCGCCCCTCAACCAGGGAAGCGTATTCCTTTTGAGACGCGTTCAGCTCGTCTTCAGCTTGTAAAACCTTAGTCTGCCAGATTCTGACGACTTTTATGGCGCCTTGTTGATCTTCATTCATCTTTTTCATCTCTTGCTCTTGCCTGCCCCGAAGAAACTTGAGATTTTCCATCAACTCTTTTTTGCGATTATGCCGATCTTTACGGGCTCGTCTTTCCTTACTAAGAAATTTCTTAAACGTGGCTGTCAACAATTTTCTGGCTAAACTCTTTGGTTAGTCTCAGACGACGCACATAATTATCTCGGAATAATCGGGTCGCTGTTGTTTCCACCCAGACCGACTCGACCGTCACGAGGGCAATCGAAAGCGTTAGGGGATATAATACCGGATTTAAGCTTTTCCATTTCGGACAGCTCAGAATTGATTGTATCGATCTCCTTTTGCGTGCCCACCCACGGGTTTGCTTCCAGGATCTGGTTCATCTTTTCATGGGCATTCTCGAGGTTACTTCTTGCCTCGCCCAGTTGTTTCTTCTTAATAGCTATCTTCTCGTTCGCTAATTGAAGTTCAGCAGCGAATGCTTTTGCAGCAGCCTCTTCAATTTTCAACTCCTCAGCAGCCTTGGTAGCCTTTTTTTCTTTCTCTAGATCATCCAAGTTGATCTGATTCTCGACTGAGAATAAAACATAAGCGCTGCTCATTGTGCAAAACCCAGTGTAATATGAGATAGGATACTTACAAGATGCCTCCATCGTTTCCTTCTTGAGCTGAATGACAAACTCCAGGAGTGCTTGAAAGTTGTGTTTCATAAGCTTTGCTTCCCTTTGACAGGTTGCCGCTGAATCGACCAGCTTATTCATCCACCGCTCAAGGCTGGGAAAATCAGGCTTGGAGTCGTTGACTATATGCACGATTTGTGATAGCTGTTTACTCAAAGTTTGGTAAATACTCAAGTATCTAGGGCGTTATGCACCATTCGTATGATGTAAATCTCAAGCAGGGGATTATAACATACGGGCCCTGTTACTCCTGTCATGAGTTCGGCCTGGTTCCGAAGGTGACCCATCCCTGTTTCGGCATCATTAAATGCTTTCCTTCCAAGTTCGCTGCAATATTGCAAATTCGTGCCGAGATACTTGTTCCTATTGCATATCTTGACGTTAGCAATGCTGGCTTCTTGGATTTGATATGAGAATATGTATAAAAACTTCTCTCGTTGAGCTTCTCGATAATAAGCGAAACAAAACCTACGGAAAGATTTTAACCCCCTCGATATTTATCGGCTGAATATTAGTAACTTTGATGGTACTAGTTCTCTTTTGGTTCCCGGCAACAAGACAGGTTGCCATGACGCAGATAGCAGACGGTGCTGTACTTAAATGGGGAGCCCATTGCAACTTTCTTGCCAGATCGTCGGAAATCGTAGTAATCAGCTCTGGTAAGTTCTTTTCTATCTCGTGCACTCTTTTAGCACGTTCTACATCTTCCATTCGTTCCGGGATCACCTCTTCCAAGTTTGAATAAGCTGGCGGAGCTAGAGGTGACAACGGAGGCGACAGGACTCTATTCTCTTTGCGGCCAAACAAGTCGAAATACTCTAGCATAGCTTTCAATACCGAGGCTGCTGTTCCTGCTGCAAAATCCTGCCATTTCTTGTTTTTGTGGGAATCTGCGTAATCGCATACACCTTTGACTACGATGCACGGGATATCCTCAGAAATACCCGCACCTTCCATCTCAAAAGCAATAATGTTGGCCGATTTTGCGAGCTTGTCACGGTGCTGTCCACACTTTATAACAGTATCGCCGGACCCGATGACCCCAATATGAATCATCGGCCGATGAACACTTCCTCCCTGCATGCTCATGAGTCTAGTTCTCGGTACGATATATTGCTGCTCGCATCCCAAATCTTCGCACGAAGATCCTACAGCGTTGTTGCATATCTGGCCTAAATCCGACCCACTGCCACAAATACAACAACCCGGGGTTTGGTGTCCGCGATGTTGATGGCGATACTCTGATCTGAATAGCTTGTCTGTAGCAGCGCCTGGATATTTGTATTTTTCGTGGTGATTCGTCTCCGCGGCTTTGGTTTGAAGGTGTTTGATACCCTTTTCGGTTAAATCTTGAATTATATCTCGGGTACTATCGGTCTGTAGGTTGGACAACATGCTGAGAATAGGTTTAGTCGCAGGGCTATTAAAGCTCCCCGTGATTGTATATCCGCCCGGATACTGCTTTCCGAAGTCGTACTGGCGGATCACATTGCTAATCACCACGTCGCCCAACAGGATTTCTTCCTGGTTAGCTCTTTGGTTGTAGGTGGGCACACCCGCACAGACTCCGACGAGGAAAGCCAATTCTATATTGGGGAAATCTCTCTTGATGGCAGCTGCCTTGCTCGCAGCGCTAACTTTACCGGCCTTATGAAGTAAGGCTAGCACCACTTTATGCTTTCCAATGCGGCCTGTCTTATAATCCGCATTCTGACCCCACCTTCGATCAAATAGGAGGAAGATAGCATCGTGTTCATGTGGTAATGCACATATTATCGCGATTTCGAAGTCGGTGGGATATATCTTAGGCATAGCGGAACCAGTAGTGCTTGGAGTTCTAGTCCCGGTGTTTCTTCGAGTTCAATAACTCGAAAGAAAATGTACTCTGAAGCGGCGGGTGAGTAAATAAATAATTTTCGTGGTTAATGGTAATTGATATCTTGGTTGCCCAAGTAAGATAGTTGTCTGGATTGTGTGTATTCGATAAAAGGTATCCCGATTAAAATTTTAGGATGGTTTCATTTTGTTGGAGACTCGAATGTTATATATGCATCTGAGGTTTTGTCTCGCAAGCCAGATGATATTTGCCGTTCTAGGGAAACATGTCAAAACGAGGCAGAATAATTTCATGTATTCAGCTTACCGACGTCGAAAATCTTTACAATGCAATTCGTGCCGAGACCGGCAGAAAAACAGTTGTCCTACATCACTGGCTCTGATTATAAATTGCTATAACAGAGAGCTAGAGGCAGAGAAGCGGGGTTCGTCGGAGGATGCTCTTTAGAGTTTCGAAATTTCTACGCACGCCAGACGCATGTCAACATGTTGTCTCCATAACTGCTACTCTTTCGCCACGTCAACTTACATTAACAAGCTTAGCGACACGCGGGAGCTTACTCCCGACATATTATAATCAAGATAGGGGCGACTCGGTATCAGGTGGCTCGGATGGTTGGCGCATGCTGTGTGGGAAGGCTGCGAGCCTGCAGGTAGAACGCATCTACAGCACAGGACCTTGTGGTGGATGACGATGCCAAATCAAGGGAGCCATGCATGCACTTGTTATAGCAAAGTATTATAAAAAAGTAGCATACGGATTGAGGAATAGGTTCTTGTTTAAAAATTTTGCAACCTTTGGTTGCTCAATTTTAAAAATCGCGTTGACATCTAGATATTCGGGGAATATCAACTTCTCATGAGGACGTTAAATGTAGTTTTATCGAAAAGAGTTAGTCGGCCTTTGGGCTCAATTTTAAAGCGACCTGCTCCCCCTTGACGAAGATAGCCATCCTCAAGCTTTTCCATAACCCTGCTCCCCTCGCCTACTTGTCCAATATCGTGCTATATATATATCGCGGCACCACTCCTCTATCCTTCACGAACCAATCAATCAATCCCACCTATACCCTGCATACTCGGCTATATCTTTCTGCTTAATTCGATAGGAGGAATGAATCTACCAAATCACCAAATTGGTTTTCACTCGTCATATTCCAAAAATTCAACCCTAAGCTGATTAGATTGGAATATTATGCAGGACAAAAAGAGGGGGAGATAAGAAAGCCTCTGAGAAAAAAAAATTTATAACAGGGCCAATCCTAGTCCAGCCGTCCAAACGATTTTCAAGCCACAGCATGAACTCCGAACGGCATCGGGATGCCGGACCAACGCCACTTCTCCCAGCATGGGCATTCCGCTTCAAGGACACCATCTACGTATGCACACTAAAAATTGATTGTCTAACATCGTTCTTGGTTGCGAAAAGCTTAAGAGGGATCATCTATGCTTAACTTTCGCCCAGAATGCGTGTATTGACGGGACGACGCCACGGGTGGAGAGCATTTGATCTGGTATGGTCGACTTTGGCGCCCACGCGGCCAAAGTCTCCGAAGTACATGACTCTGGGGTGGTCTTGGCGGTTTGGCATTCGATTGAAAGAGGGCCCTAGGGGTGAGGGGTCGAGGGGTAATATACTTCCTCGTATTGTTCAAGGAGCCTTTTCATTACCCTGTTAGGGACTCCGGGGACCTTTGGTTCGATGCTAGGTTTTGTATTGCAAAGTTCTCTCTTGTAGTCTTTGCGACCTTTGCTGTGTCATTGTTCTTTTTGGGTGTATGTTGGCTTGGAGGGATTTCTGTGCGGCCGAGGCTTAATTTCTTTTTGATCGAAGAGGTTCATGCGGTACCATAGAGCAAACTGTACAGGTCCGTGAGATGTCAGAGACCTAGACACACTGAGTGCAAGAACACTTCTATCGTTTTATATTTTCAAGACAATATCTATAGAGAGTCTGTTAGCAAAAGGTGGTATTAGAGATTTCAGCAACTAATAATCATTTGCTATCAACATGGAGTACTTCGTTTGACGGTTCTAGATAATAAGTCTGAATAGTTCCCTATCAGAATATAAATAGTTTTAGTGATAAAGAGGCAAAAGTTAAGGGACTATCAACAGTATCATCAGAAATAGAGTCTCTGAACTTCGTTTGTGAAATGGTTGAAATTAATTGTAATAACCAATATTCCATACTTCGGGCTTTAAATTGGCTATTAGCCATTCGTCGGCTTTAGTAGAAAATCGGTCCCAAGCTTAGAGAACATGCCAGTCCAGCCGTATTGAAAAATTTGGATTGGATGTCAGTTGCATTGAATTGGCAATAATTCCAGCCTTCGAGGCTGTCTTAGCTTATGCTTAGAGCCACAAAGCTAGTCATTCCAGGTGCTCTATGACTTCCACTTAAGTACTCGAGGGATCTGAATAATACTACGATAATAAATCAAGATTTAGCTCGAGATGCACAAACAACGTACATTATTCAATTCCACGACCGCTACTGTATCTTCAAAGATGAGGCCGACCAGCGAGCATTCCTATGGGAGTACCAACTGGGGTTGATTTGAATTCACCTCTCCCAGAGTTAATAATTTAGATTCCAGGTCGTATAAAATTTGCTTCAATTGGCCCTTAAGGCCTCTTTTGCAGCGATATCTAATAAGAGATGAGTTTTCAGGTAGCATCTCTGTAGACAGAGTACAATAAAGCCACGATAAATGATGATACTGCAGCAGATGCAGTGAAAGAGCATCCCTTGCGGTGACCCTGAGGCGAATTGCATTCCTATGAGTTACCAGAAGTACGGCATTGGGCTCAGGATTGAGAACGCTCTTGCTCCAGCGGTCGGAAGGTCAAACCGGGGGGCCTCAAGGGGGCCTCGGAGCGCATTTATGCTGGGAGTGGAATTCCGCTGGAGAATAACACCAAGAGAGCTTAGTGCCAAGGGCTGGTACGTCGGAGGGTGGTTTGTAACGAGCATCCTGCCGTTTCGTCTTGACCCCAAACCACCCGACAACGCAAAGCTCTGGTACCGCGAGGTCGCATTTGACAGCACGCCTGTGTTATGGTATACCCCGTCCCCCAGACTAACCATAATATTCTGGCGAGTAGACTCGTTGAAGCCCCCAGTGGAATTTTGACAGCAAAAAAAATATCCTCCGTGATGGCTAGTGATGATCTTCCGGGCCGCTAAGTTAACCGAATCTCTAATTGTGGTTCATATCAGACGGGTCTAAGACTTGCCTTGCTGCATTCTCAAGTTGATGCCAAACCTGCCAAGAACCCAAATAGCTAGTATGTGAGCTCGGAGATGTCAAGATTTCGAGACTGGGGCCCTTCTGCTTTTGAGAATGTGGATAGAATGCCACCGAATTGCATTAGCTACCCCGCGATTCTCACACATGCAGGACTGTCTGGATCACGTAACGGATAGCTGCGAACTTTATCTTTATTCCTATGCGCTAACCTGGCGATACTTTGCGGGCTCGGTCAATTTTATAAATACGGCACCTCTCCCTCGTCTACCGAACCTTTTCTACATCACTACCCACCACACTCCTTTCAGTGTACCAAGGGGAAAGGGTTCTCTGGTAGACCCTTGAACTTTATTCACTCCTTTCTTCTACTTTTATTAACATTTACTATGTTGCCTTAAATAAGCAAGATGGAAGTGTCAACAGCAATATTAGTTATACCCGTTCTTGCTTCTGCTTCGTCGACTTCCTTCATTGGTAAAGCTCCTATATCACACTCGATCACAACTTATTCATCGACAGATCGACACCTAAAAGCCAGTATTCTCAATGATAAGATTTAAACAGCTCGGTTACCATCCAGCAAATTGGAATTCCTACAGTCTGTTCCAGAAGCTACATGGGATCAGATAACTCTACGCCCCTGGGACTTTCGATCAGACGATGGAGTATAACCGCCTAACTAATTCTTTAATATAATACCCCGATCTCCTCTATCAATACATCGTCGTTAATATTCTGTTGGCCATGGCGCTAGTCGCTTACCTCGGAACCTTAACAACTCCTGTATTGACATGCTTAACTGAATAGAGTGATTTTTACCCGCCCGGTGCGATGAGTTGATCATATCCATCAGTTTTGCCTTCTCCTGATATGCCGTTTACGATAATATATAATGTGCTGCCTTTAGCTAGGTTAGGACGTATCTTTCGGTCTATATACCCATACTTCTATTGTTTAATACCCGAACTGGAACAGTGTTTACCCGCCTGGTGCGAGAGTTCACTGGGCCATAATTTTACGAAAACATTACGATTTGACGAAGGCTATTTTTATAAAGAGCTTCTTTTAATCTGGATGATTTTTATCCGCCAGGTGCGATGAATTGATCACTCCATCACTTATTTCCTCTCCCTTAATCCTTTTACGATCTCCTCTTTATTTTGTAATTTTTATTTTACCTTCCTTCCTTTAACTAGGCTCAGGACAAGACCCAACCCGACATAACGATTTATGATTCAACGACCAAACTTATGCCTATCCAAAAAATTTAAAACACCAAAAAAAAATTAATAATAAAAACCAGTTGAGATTTGGTGTTTACCCGCCGAGTGCGAAGAGTTCACCGCTTCTTTAAAAATAATTGGGCTCTTAGGTCGTTGGACACGGCGTGCAGAATTGCAAAATATACATCCACTGTACCATGACGACTATCAAACTCCTACGAACTTGTGTTAATGACTTTTTACCCGCCAGGTGCGACGAGTTGGTCATTAACGCTATTCAGTAGTAGTAACGATTTAATGAATCTACGAATTTACGAGTTTACGAATCTTCTCTTCTAAGATGAAGTGATTTTTACCCGCTTGATGCGACGAGTTGATCACTCCTTCTCCGGCTGATGTTTACTCGCTTGATGCGATGAGTTCATCATGCCTTTTTCTTTTCTTGATTGAGGACGAGAAGTATAATATTGACCTGGTTGTCAGTCTATCTCCCATCCTTGGTCACCGGACATGGAGATTATAATAGGCTTAAGAATGGTTTTTAACCCGCTTGATGCGATGAGTTGATCATTTTCCAGTCTTTATATGATCTAGTTCGGTTATTGTAGATGTTAACCCGCCAGGTGCGATGAGTTCATCTTGCCACTAACGATTTTATGACTGTCAGTTCTTTTTTTTTGTAATGGAAGAAAAATGTTGAGAGATTTCCATCTGTGATTGATATCTCATCAACTTTTTCAATAATGTATTGTAATACGGATGATGTTTACCCGCCTGGTGCGAGAGTTCATCACTTTGATTGTTTTTTGTTTTTTTGTTTTTTGTTTTTTTTTTGTTTTTTGGGAAAGAGTTTGAGCTATCTGTGATGGCGAGAATCTCTGGCGTTTTGGTCGGGTTTCTATCGGCGTTTTAGGATCACTTTGCAGTTCAATTCTATATATTTTATACACAAACCTTCATAATCCCATTCATTCCTTCCTTTTAAGTTTTTGTGAACTCTGAAAGCGAAAGGATATATGATTTGATAGCGACCAACGTAACATAAGCCATTGACGCTGAATTGAACTTCGCGGTGTGATGCATAATCTAACATACAATCTGACTTGTCTCCATTCATGCTTCCCAGTCTAGTCTCACCGAGATTGCTCTCTCGCTTCACAGACATCTATCTGGCATATTTCAAAAATCCAACACATACTCCGGCAGGGGGTGTCTCATCCTCATTTCCCAACCCCAACTCCGTGTCTGAACGGCAACTTAATAAACCCCACCGGGATACGCCTCCCTCTCTACATCCTGCCATTCATTACTACCATTATAGATATTTCTGATAGGTTGCAACAACTGATTCAACGCTGCGATCACCATGCATTTCAAATCGTGCGGCGAGATGACGCCTTTCTGGTAGTTTCTCTCCAACTGGCAAAGACTAGAATAATGGCTTGGCAAACCCGTTTCGGAGTTGTGTATAGTCAGAATTGCACCTCGAGGTGCCGAAGCGGATGTGAACGGTAGTTGAGGGGAGGGTAAGATCGATCCTTCCAGTAGATTATAACCTACGTCTCCCTTTAGACGTTCCATTCTCATCTCACTGATCGGCCAGATGACCTCGCGAAGGAGTCCGAATATGCCGTTGGTAGAGCTTATATCGCCGGCGGCGCAGTCTGCATCGGAGATCTTACGATAAATAGTATCCTCGTCGTCTAGAAATTCAATCTTCATGTCTGCGCTATCCGAAGACGACATTTTGGAGGATGGAGAGGATGGAACGGAGGTTGTAGGCGAGGAGGAAGATGAATTTGAGTATTTAAGGCTGGGAACCATGTTATTCATGATATGTTCGCGGGGTTTGTGGTTAATGAGCGGTAGGAAGGTAACAGAATGTGCGAATAAGTCGTACTAGAACGGCTCTTCGTTAGCCACGCGGTTTATGAGTTTTCTCCAGGAAATATTACCTGGTCTAGTCCTCCAAATTGAATATCCATATCGGTAAACACCTCCCCGAGCGTTTGGTGAATACAGCATAACAATGGACTTAGCATTTCAGTCTTCGCGACTTCGGAGGTACAATGGGCGTCTTGTCGTCTCATGGTAACAACGAGTTTGTGGAATTCTCTCGCGAATGCTTCCGTGTATGCATAAGAGGATTCATCGATGTGGGCAATTTGTTCGGGCGCCACACCCAGGGAACTGAGAACAGCTTTCGTAAGGTGTCGGTAATAGGTGAGGCGGTGGGTTACAAGGGGTAACGGATGGACGTAGTTCACAAGCAGGGCATATATGTCGACGTAGAGGATTATTGGCTTAATACTTAGAATAGAATCTGATTAATGATTGTCTTAATGGTCATAGCAATTTTCTCGTCCTGGGCCGGTGCTGAACTTGTAGGCTTACCTGAAGTCCCGCGCGGAGAAAGTCAACCATTTTTACCAGTGGTACAAAATAGCCGATGTGAGCTAGATATTTGCGTTAAGTACCTGGTAAAGCTATAACAAGAGGTCATTATTCTAGGCTTACGTTTTCCTGTTGGTGCGGTTACTGCAAGTGAAAATCCAAGTATAAGCTCTCTGCCAAGCGCCAATGCGAATATAAAATCTCTTACCCCATGCTATCTTTGGATGTGATTTCGCTTCTAGTAGCGATCTGAGCGAAGACTTGGTGGTCCAAGGCTCGAAAGGATGTTGCCGCCTGGTGATGAAATGGTATCGCTCGTCGACACTTAGAGGCGGTTTTTTGCATACATCCATTGATATGAACAGCTTGGGGAGCTAGATGTTAATAGAAGATGGACTTCCTTTGAACTAATTTCTCAGCGTTCACACCGAAATGTAGGATATTTGGAAATTGTGCAATATGGCAAAAATATTAAACTTTTCCCTTTTTCTACAGTATTGTTGAGATGCTCCTGTTTGTAAGCATCTAAAATCTTCAAACTATACTGTTATATCATATTTTATATACCCGCCCTTGTTAGAAAATGAGATGGCTAATTTTGATTCTACTTTCCTGCCTGAATCGGAGGCGAAAATGGATATGAGAGCTCAGTGTAAACTTGCTAACTGAATCTCACATCTATTTCTACGGAGCTCAGAGAAATTTTAGAGGCGCATCTAGATTAGCAAGAAGGTCGGATGTTACGTCGCGAATCGATCGCTGGCCGTGCATAATCTTTACTTGAATCGGTGCGCCAAGCCTGGTTGGTCTCAAGATTGAAACTGTTTAGCTGGCCGCTCCAAGATTTGCCAAACAGCGACAGGTGACAGCAATGTGAGATCGATCTTCGGAAGGGAAGATACTTCAAGATTAGAAATGGGCGGAACGGCATCCACCGAATCTTCGAAGAGGGCTCTCCGATTCGATTACATTTGCATCTCGATCGATCGACGAATCTGCGGAGCGAATGAAAGCTAAAGGGTCTCGGAAAGGGTTCAGGCATCCGAGCTAGCCTTGTTGCACAAGAGATTCTTTTTGAGCTCCGCCAACGCATGCGCATCGGTCTATTGTTGTATTTTGGCGAGCTTGAATACCTTGTGTAACATTGATGCAATGACGGGGGACGAAATGGGAGGAATCTCGGATGCTCTAGGTCACAACTACGGTTTGAGGATGAAAATTCCAAAAGAATAACAGAAGGGAGCACCTCGGGAACATGCCTGAAATTATGAGTTACCGGAGCCGTTCGCGTTGTGTTCGAAATATTACAGGGTGATACAGGTGGATATTCGGGAATCACCCGTTATCTAGGTTGTAGGTTGTAGGTTGGTTCACGCTTCTCCAGACTAGGTTGGTTCCTCGCGCCGTGGGAACTTTTGATAGAGTCGATCGAACGCGGCACGGGGAGCTTTCTCCTGTATCCCGAGATGAAAATCCACAGAACATATTTTCCTTCTGGCGGATAATTGTCTCCTATGCAATGTTGCACAGAACATTGCTGGCACCACAAATCAGTCGATTGAAAGGAAGGAGTTCATTTCAATCAAAACAGGGTGCTAGTCACTAGCCTGGGAACCTCAGCAACTGATCTCCTTTTCAATTATACAAAATCATACGGCACAGTTGCGTTCAATGGGGCACATACAATATACTCAAGAAGGAATTGGAATCTGAGTAAGCTAAACTTCAAAGCCCAATCTATCTTCATCCCAAAAATCAGCCAACCTTGATCCCAGCGCAATTGATAACAGGGTATTCTATCGACCTCTTTTGATCTTCCGAATTCAACGGAATTAAGTTACAGGATGATTGTCGAAACAAAGTTGCCAGATGGAACCAAGATACAGGTCGCAAATTTTGACAAAATCAGCCTAAAGGAGCTCGAAGCTAAGAATGCGATGGAGATCCAAAAGCTAATCTCAGCTGCCCAATCCACTGGACTCTTCTATCTTGATTTTCATGGCAGCGAGACCGGAAACATACTACTCGAGGAGATAGGCGAGGTTTATTGCGCTTGTCAAAGATACTTTGACCAGTCCCTTGAATCAAAAATCAAAGATGTTCGAACTAATCAAGAAGTCTCACAGGATAAAGGGTAAAGTTTAGATTTCATATATTTTATCTGGAATTCGAGGCTAATGATGGCTTGTCTTATTAACTATCTAGCTACAAGTCTTGTGCTGCTGACGAGACTTTTGAGGTACAGTTCTAAAACGGCGTTTCAATGATTAAAGCTCCCACTAAAGTCTCTTCTTAGATGTCATATGATGAGCTCGTGAAAGGCGATTTACATTTACCTCATCTTCTACGGCCCAGCAAATACACAGTGAAATTCTTCTCAGAGATCTGTCACAACGCAGCACTAACAATGTTGCAAATCTTCGCCGAAGCGAATCTTACCGCAAAGTCATTTGAAGAATGCCATGATAAATCGAAATCGAGCAATAGTGGTCTCAAGCTTGTATACGAGCCTTGCATACAAAAGAAGTCTAAGGTCATTGAGAACAAACATACGGATGGTGGAACTTTAACGATACTATTCTATGACGAATGGGGATTGAACGCGCAGCTTCCTGACGGGGACTGGGCGTTCGCTGCCCCGATGCCTGGCTGCGCATTGGTAAATGTGGCGGATTCTTTGGAGAGGGCGAGTGAGAGAAAGCTTCGGTCTCCAGTTCATCGTGTCACCCAACCAGTTGACGGATTTGTGAAGAGGTACTTCTTATCATATTTCTTGCGGCCTGGAGCATAGCTGGAAACTCAAAGGGGATCTGAATCGAATCAACAGGCTCTTGTTCTCTATTATTTTTTTTTTTTGCAGCTGCTTTTGTTATCTTTTTTTACGTGGATCTTGAAAGGCCGTATCATTATGCTCCATACTTGTCACGGAGACTGGGATTCAATGTAGAGAGAAGTAACAATGTCATCATAACATACTATATCTTCTGTCAATGATAGGTAAATTGTCTATTATCGCGATATCGCAGTCCGGATCTCGCTCTGTCATCTGGTGTTACTGTTTGCCACGTGAATTCTTATGCGGTATCCCCAAATCCTTGGAAAGCTAAATTGACCTTCAGATGAGTTTTCTCTAACATCTCCGAGATTATTCCCTATCACCCGGACACCCTCTTCGTCTTGTTCGACAAAGCTGTGGTATAACTTCTTGAATCTTGTGAAGGAGAAAGAGTTGACTATTTGTACTACCTCGTCAGCCACGAGCTGATCCACCATAATGCAGTGTGCTAGTGTTGCAGTGCCATGGCCATGCCGCTGTTTCGAAAACGGAAAATCGCCAGTCAACAGCAGTTCAGTGCCATAAAGAGCTCTTGATTCCAATAAATCTCGAAAGAAAAGCCCAATAGATAGAGCAACAGCAATTAAAACTGGGATGTAGTTAGAACTTTCGCTCGCATTGCGGCATTATATCTGTTACAATAAAACAGCGACCGACCGATCGGTCGTGCAACAGCTTGGATAGGAGCGTCAGGAAGCCGGAAGTCAATCGCAGAATGAATATTTTTATGAGTATCGCCCGAGCCGATCTAAACTGCCTGTTAACGATGCTAAGGTACAGAATAAAAGTTCTTGCATTACGCTCTAGGAGACGCAATAATCCGCAATCACCATTTTCCACAAGCTAGAAGCCGGCAGAATTAATTTCTGGCAGATCAAGGGACGCGGATACTGAAACTCGTTAGTCATTTGTGAGACTTAATACCGGCCCGGTGCCGCTTGAGCTACAAATTAACCGGCTCGCACTCAAAGAGTCTGCCGGTGGAACCAACAGATGGTAGTCTCGGGGCAACGGATGGGATGTTGTAGCTATGAGATATAAATTATCACAAAATAAGGTATTGTGGAGTTGGTTATCTTTGCCAAAGAGGATCTAGCAACGGACTCTTTCTTCCTTGTGTAAAGAAAGGCAAGTATCCGGTGGGAATATGATATCACATTCTCAATTAGTTTTCGCAATGTGATACTTGAAATATTTCGCGGGACCGACTCGTGAGGGGCACTGTATCTGTACATGTTTCTTCAAAAATGCCCAGGCGATTTTTTAGCGTAAACTGTAGCTTAAAGGTAGCCGGTACAATCATGATGTCTTGAAACTTATTGTTTAGCAATATCTATTAATCTCAGGGATACCTGCGGTCGAAATCTTCCGGTTAAGGTAACTTTTTCCTTTCTTTATCATATTTTTTATCTGGTCATATTCTTTGGGGGGTCCGCGAACCGAATTCGCGAAGATGTCTTTTCTTGACTACCCTTCTTCATCAATTTCTTCAACAACATTGACAGTTACCCCCTTGCCTCCACATAGTATTTTTCATGGTCTCTTTATTAGTTCGAAAAAACTTGGAATTTACTATTTCCTGTTCATTTGGATACCAGTATTTGGAGTCTTGATAATATTTTATAAGCAAAAACCAACTATTTCTATCAGTCTTCTCAAACGATTCAAGTATCAGTTAGAATCTAAGGAGGCATGTCCCGCTGTCCAGGAGAGACGAAGTTTGAAAACAGATGCTATAACAATATCATACCGCGCTTTGTATCACGAACTCCAAAATGCAGAGAATTATCCAGATATTTACCCTAAAGCATCAAATCGACTTCAGGAACTTTTCGACCTTACCCTATCTCAAGCACTGAAAGATGTGCATCCTACCATCCTCTCAATCAACAAGTACAATTTGGAAGAACTCCAAGCTTTCCTATCAAACAATGAAACCCAGACATCTCAACTCTGGACGGAATACCTCAATCGACGCGCTAAGGGAGGTCGCGAGCTTCTTCCCACTAGATCATATGCAGAACATTGGCTACGCCTTGCCGCTCCTGTCAAATATGTGGACGGTGCTTGGTTGAGTCGCATACATCATGCCGATACACCTCTCAGTCTCCGCCCAATCACCCGTATCGCCTGGCAGATCTTCTCCGAGGAGCTTGGAGATGGCGACCTTGCCAAGAATCATGTACACGTTTACTCCAAGCTCCTTGAGTCTATTGGAGTAGATGTTGGCACTGGCGACTCTTCTCGCTTTGTGGACGCATCTGAGAACCCTGGAAACGATCCACGTGTGTGGGCGGCTGCTGTAGCACAATTGGCATTAGGATTATTTCCTGGTGAACTCCTACCCGAGATTCTGGGGTTTAATTTAGCCTTTGAAGCAGTTACTTTGGAAACTCTCATATGCATCCACGAGCTCAAGGAATTGAATCTTGATCCTACATATTTCAGTCTGCACGTCACCATCGACAATGCCGACTCGGGGCATACCGCCATGGCACTAGAGGCTGTGGCAGAGTTAATGAAGACCTATCAACACTCTGTTCATCGGGACACAATTTGGCGGAGGGTTCAAGCTGGGTATGTGCTAGCTCAGGGACTCCCAGTCACACCTCGAGCTCTTACAAAGTCCGAATGGGCAGTCCTCGACATATTCTCGAATAAATGTGGACCAGCAAAGGCTGCACATCAAGGTTGCAAAACTCGTATCAACGGCAAGGCCTTAAGAGATTGGATGGACCCTAAAGTTTGGGGAAAGCACAAGTTCAGCTTTTTAGAAGCTTTGGGGTCGTCTCCTTGGATCTCGCCCGGAAAGCCGAGTAAAAGTAGATTGATAAAAGAGATAACTTGGGAGGGGAGAATGTTCGGAGCATTCACTCAAAAAGAGACAGACGTGCTCAATGAATGGATTTCAGACATGGAATATTTCGGCCCAGCAAGCTACGAAAGAGGCATACAACAAGCGAGAGGAACGTATGATCAATTTATTGGAGATGCCTTGTTCCAGAAAGTTTTGCAGTCTACAAAGCCCCAGGCCTTACCGGACTATACACTTACGATCCTACCAGAAATACCAAACAATTCGGGATTTTCTGACCGTATCGTATCTCCAAAGCTGCTACTCGCCATTACTATTCCATTACAGCATTATATCTCGATTCCAGCGAAAGCAGCAACCGTCAGAGGTATGACTGCCTTGAGGATCCTTCGGCTTTTTAACGGTCTCAATGATGTCGGCGACCTTGTCGCAGGAATGGATGAAGTTCTCGAACCATCCGGAAAGGGTATCATGGAGATTGCCCAACAGCTATTTAAAAGCCATGCAAGTTGTAAGGAAACAATCTTGGGCAACGAATGGGACTGGTTGAGAACATTATCGATGAATCCAGAAAGGAATTTTTGGTTTCTAGTTGGGGTACAATATGCGATGGTACTCCTAATTAACAATATAAAATATCTTAGCATTGTCGACGAGAGTCTCGGCGCTATTATTCAAAGCACGGGCTCAAAGGTTGAGGGAGAACTAGAAACATTGGGCTTTCGCGATCACGAGGAAAGCAAACAGGGCTTTTGGGCCTTGATGAATTTTATGAACCAGAACTGTATATTTGATTAGCTTTTGCTTTTAGCGAGATCGTTCCATAGACTGTAGTTTCGCTTTGTTTTCTTTCAATGTTTTAAGACTGTATTAATAGACTGTTAACGAAGAATGAATAGAATTGCCGCTAGAAAAATTGATACATAGCATACAATCACAGTTGAAGTCTCTTTCTGGCCGACCTATGCAACTCCCAAGAACTTGACAAAGGCCTCTGTCACCAAAACTCCGTCGTGTTGGTTGTCAATTCTCGATAATGCTTCTTGATAGGTATCGTCTGGGATAATTTTGGTTTCATTTCTCATCTTAAGAAGCTCTCCGGTGATCTCCGGCTTGAACTCTGGATGTCCTTGGACTGTAAAAACTTCGCCCGGCTTGTAAAGCGAATGAATGCTTGTTTTAGGTGTATACGCGAGGACTTGGAAACCAGCCGGGCAATCGCGGACGATATCGCGATTCATTAGGTGTAATGTCTATCCAAATCGTTAGATCTCCGATAAACACAAAAATATATCAGACATTTAAACACTCACGATGGTATCTTTGCCAAAAATTTCCTTTCCCTTGTCGTGAAGACCCAAGACTGTTGGTGCGACTTCCCAGCCAGCTTCATTCCGGTTAACCACACTCCCTAGCGCTCTTCCAACAATCTGGTGTCCAAAACAGATTCCAATTACGGGTATCTTTCTTGAAACACATTCCTTCGTAAACTCAACAAGTTTGTTGATCCAGGGGATATCTTCCCAAGCATTATATCTTGATCCGGATATCAAAATACCATTGATTTCGTCGAAAGCTGGTAGGGTTTCTTCGGCGTTGTAGCGTATAACAGTAATGCTATCTGGTGAAAGGTTCAGATTCTTGATTGCCGCGGCAAATAAAGCAGTCCAAATCCCAGCATGCCCGCCGAGGGCCTTGCGCGCCGCATCAAGAGGCTGGTCGCATTCCAAAACAGCAAGCTTGAAAGATTGTGAGGTCATTGTGTATTTGTGATGATGGTTGAAGTACGAAGTTTCGGCGAAATTGGCCACTGCATGCTTCTCGCACCCTATTCCGCATTTGTGAAGAGAGCTCTGCACGGAAAAACCGGAAAAACAAAGTTCGAAGCGAATGCAGGAACCAGCGACAACTCGCTGCAGCCACCAACAACACACAAAATGCAACATAGCCTTGCGTTCCGTGGGCCAAATCCAACCCCAATCCTCCAAGTAGTTGTCCGCCAAAGGCTCATGCACTTTCTGAGCCAGATCTTAAACATTGACACTAAGTCTAATCTTAATATGGCCGAGATCGAATTGCTTCTAGGTATATTGTAGAAGTATCAATTATTTCTCTAAGTTTTTAGAGTTCGTGAAGGAATTTGTATAATATCATATGGACAGTCGATTGACGGGATGGATCACTCAAAGTTCACAAGGTCTAACCAAGTTAAATAGTTTGCTTTTTGGAGCAGTTCGCGGTAAGCAAGATCATTAGTCTTTCCCTTTTTCTCGCAAACCCGTAGATATATCTCCACTGTCGGTTGTAAATGTATAACTGGACCTCTTGCCTCCACAACATCCACCAACGCCTTGATACTAGTCCCAGCATTATGCAGGCCATACGTCTGCACCCTGTAGATAACATCTCGCTGAAGCCATAGGATCGCTGATTTATACTTACCTAGCATCGCAAACAAACCGCCTAACTCTCTCACTCCGTCATATAGTCGGCCACCAACTTCATAGCGAAGAAGCTGATAGTGATCAATAGCTTTCTCAAAGCTAGAGACTGCTAGCTCATGATATCCGGCCTTCTTGAGATTTTTACCGATAACCAAAAAGTCCGATGCGGTGTTTTGGTGCCCATATGTATTGAAAAAGTAGTCGATACTCGAACTTTGTTTTTCGAGTATCCGATAGGCCAGTTGGAAGTACGCAACACACTCATTGTATCTGTTCCTTTTAACGAGGATTACACCTTTCGCGATGTTTTCTCGCACTTGGCTTATTTCTGCTGCATTTTTGTGGATCTTGGATGAGTAGAAAGAACATAAACGACTTATTTTGGCGATTGCAATCTCATCGTTTCCGACCCGAAGAAGCGCTCTTCTAAGATGCTCCAGAGCGTGAGGAATATCTCTCGTTGAACTGTTGTGCAGTTTGAGCCGGTATAATTTTTTGAGTAAAATTTTTATTAGCGCAATGATGTCTTCATCATTTGTAATTGTCGCTCTCTCAAGTATGGTTACGACCTTGAATAACGCTTGAGCCAAGTAATAATGCCTGGGTCCAAAGCGTTGTTCAATCTTGAGAAGATGAATAGCTTGTGAATAAAAGTCGTATTTCCAACCGTCGTGTCCTTTGTGTGAGACACCAATTTCTACCATAGCGGAGAAGTTACGGTGAAAGACTTCTCTCATTTCCTGCGAATCTCGAGCTTCCTCGGGACTTAGAAAGCGCGAAGTTGGTTCCGGCTTTTGTAAAAATGTTTGGAGAATATCTGGAGACAGCAAACCTGTTTTCCAGTTCATGAATTTGAGCCAGCTACCAGAAAGATTCCATGATTTCTTGTATCGTTCTTTAGATAGAGCGGGCTCGTTAAAATTCAATCTTTTTTCCGATGTAGGGCTGAGAACTGATAGGGCAATGTTTTCTCCCAAAGCTATCCATTCTTCAAATTTTTCATTGTAGGGCGGATATTCGGACCACACGTCGGGACCATCTGTGAATGTTGGAGCATTACCATTTCCCGAACTTTTGGACTCTGGATTACAGGTTACTAAATTTCGCACGAGGTTTCCAAATCCTTCTAGAGACTGTGAATCTTCAGATTCGTTCTCTTCCAAATGTTCTGATCGTACCAATCCAGATTCCACTGATGGAGTTATCCTACTCCAAATCGCCTGATAACGACTCCATGAGAATTCAAATTCTTCGATTAGATGTGAATTTGATCTAGGGTCATGACTCAGGCCCAGAGAGCCCCGCTCAATATCAAGAGGGATTGCCAACAATTGTTTATTACTAGCATTAAGCTCAAGTGCATCCGATCCACGATTAAAATTGACTACGATTCCTGCGGAATCCTGGTCGCAGTCATCTACTAAATCTAACCGTGTTAAGCTTTTGAATATTAACATCCTAGAGCTAAAAGGGCAAGTTTCCGCTTACCCTGTTGGTCGCCACTGTCCAACTTTAGAATCTTCTCTATCTGTGATCTGCGTAGGGACTTTCCATTTTTTTCAAATTTAAACTGCAGTTTCGACTGTCTTTCTTTACCAACAGCGTTGCAAACCTCTAGGATAAACGAGCGCTGTTTCTTGTTCGTATTCTTGTTGCTAACTCCCCAGAGATCTAAAAGGCGTTTGAGTTGTGGGAGTCTAGTATCTCAGAACTTATTAGTAATTCTGTTTCTCTATTGAGGCTTGATACCGTGTAACTTCTGGATCACACACTAAGCCTAGATAATGCAATGGCAAGGCTAAATATTAAATGTTACTTACTTTAGCGGCTCACCGAGTCCTTGTAAAATTTCTACGATCTCCTGATAGGACCGTCCTCCTGCCTTCTCGCTTATTATAAACTCCTTGTAACGTTCCCATTCGCTCACCTTCTTGTAATCTCGAACGTTAGCGACCTCGGGATTAACATGCTCCCAATCACGATTGCGATTGCGAGGCATGATACCGAATGCCAGCTGAGCTGCGTTGTTGGCGTGGTCAAATGAGACAGATTCGGACGCCAGATGCCGGACACCGCTAGATAGAAACACCTGAACAAATTACGCAATCTGAAAGTAAAGTATTTTCAAAGAGGTTAATGGAGAATTTAACGAATAATTCGTTTGTCCTTTGTTTTATATGTTTATTGTAAGTGATTTTATTTGTCGAATAGTATTATATACCGTACCTTCGATTGCTTGCTCTCAATACTGAGGGCCCGATCTGTCGACACTTCTCGCTTGATCCGTTTTCTCCGAGCCAATAGAAAATGCCAAGCACAAAGTTCAATTTCTCGATTGAGTCAAATCATGCGGAGGTTCAACTTTATCCATCCCTGTAGACGCAGCGGGGAAATGCTTATGAATTTAGCTTAAGGCGTTGCCGGTATTTGTCCTTAGAATGCGCGAAATTATGTTCTTCTTTTGGATTATTAGGTGTAAAAAAATGGCTAGCTGTATGAATTTTTGCGATTCTAGCTAGGAGATACGCAGTATATATGTCGCAATTCTATCCACTCGTAAATTTACGTAAACTATTTAGGGTTCTCCTATGAGAGGCTGTCTCGATCCACCATACGCACACCGAATTTCATAGCAACCAAGAGATACCAATGGGAATTTAAGCAAAACTATATAGTTCAATATATATACGATCGGGTCAAACTATATACAAGGATCGAAAACTCTCCGGACCCCAAATCCCCAAATACAATTATCAGAGTTGTGAAGCGCGCAGCACCAGGATATGTACGAAGTTACAATATCGCAATATATACAATTATGCGATATGAAATCAGCGCCGCCTTGCTGGCGCACGAAACTTGTCCCAAAGAGAGTACATTCTAGCGACCTGACCTGGAGTGAAACTCTGCATACAAGCGTCATCCGAAGTATCCATGAAGTTATGAATCGCGTCTAACCCTGGATACTGGGCACCTGGGCAGGAGTCCTTGCCAACTGGGCACCCGTCTGTTCCGATATCCTGGGCTGGAGTATCATCGACGAAGTCGCTTCCATTACAACCGCCCTCGAACGTGTGCAAGAGACCGAACCAATGACCTACTTCATGAACGGCAGTCTATTTTTAAATTATATGTCGTCAGCATTTTCTTCTTGAACTCGGGGACGGAAACGAGGATCAACCAGAAAAATCTTTATATCGAACTTATAGCATGATAACTTACAATTCCTTTGTTATATCTCTCAGACGGGTTAGGGTCGCCAGGGACGAATCTCCAATGAATCTGAATCCCGTCTAGTATCAACTTAGGGTTCTTAGGATCGTTGCCGATATCTTCTGGGAAAGTAGCAATCCCACCCATTCCAGGATCAATATCGCGAAAGTATATATTCAAAGCATGATAACCTCCTTTTCTCAAAGCTCCCTTCATAGCGACCTCAGCCGCCTTGTCTGCTGCCGTCTGATTTAAAAAGTCAAAACTCGACCACGTCTTGTTGACCGTTCGTGTGATCTCCTTGAGGTCGAACTGGATTCCGGTAGATCTATAGTTGTCATTCATTACTCGGAGTTGTTGTTGCAATCTGCTGTCCGGGATCCAGCCCGACCTTTCAGTTGTATTTCTGGCGACAATATGGAAATAGGTCTCGATTTGAAGGGTTCGATTGGTTGTGGGAAGACCAGCAACCGTGCGTGCGTGAAGACGATCACCAATTGCTCTCTTCTTTAAATGCTCAGGGACATATGCGGTACCACATTTTCTCTCTGCGGAAACTACGACGGTGCCAAGCGCCAAAAATGAAAGTAAGATCCGGTGGAAGCGCATTTGGTTAAAATAAAGTAGAGTATATTATATTGAGAAGAGTACAAAATCGATCAGCCCGGCTGATAAGAAATTTTATATTATATTCTACGATTAATCGATCAATTCGAATCGATTCTGTAGGGGATTGAAAGGTTCTGAGAGTTAAGAAGTGATTGAAGACTATTAAAAAGAAAGAAGATATTAGGGTACACTTAAGTACTTTGGACAATTTAATAAATTTCTAGAAGATATGCCAAATTCTCGAATTCAATAGAACAAAGCTGTATTGGTTCGAATCGGTGCTAATAGTTGATATATATCACCCTCTTCTTTGGCATTTACGAAACCATAGGCCCGATGTGTTACGAATACAAAACTACACACTGTGGTTTCACCATTGCTATTCTAGAAGCTGCAAAGTCTTGGCGACTAAGATGGAAAACGGGGCCGAAAGTGATATCTTTTTGTCAGATCAATCTAGATATAAGATCATTTTCAAGTAAATTCATGAATATTCATGGTTAAATCAAGACGGCTTGCCAGATGCTAGATTTAAATTGATTTGATTGTTCTGCTAAAGCCAACGTAAGACTTCTGCGTTTAAGTCCCTAAAATCGACTTAGCGAAAACCGTGGAAGTCACCATTTCAAAAGCTCCGCCCGCAACCGCAATTATTGGCAATATATGTAACGCCATAAAGCCGAACAGAAAAATAAATAAGTCAAAATAAATAAATGAAAGGAAAGGAAAAGAAACAGCGCGCAAGACCGCCTAATAGAATAATAAAGCGCCGATCGGCACTACCTACTGGTATACGTATAGAATTTCCTTGAGTATACGCCTAGAGACAATTCGGGCGCCTGCTCAGCTGAGCTGAGAGATTGTGGACGAATCGCTATTTGAACCGATTGCGACATGCAGTATTTCGCATATCATTATATCACCAGCTTAAATGTCTCTAACTCCGTAGAAAAGTGGTTGTGAACAGAGCCTAGAACTAAGTATTTAAATGCGACCGGATATCATCGATCATCCGTACATTCTGGCTCTTGGTTCGTATTTCGTCTGTAAGCAAATCAAATTGTTATTGCGTATACTACCATTCCTGCGAGACTCGAAAACATATTCCAGACTTTCCAATCATCAAATCTTCAAAATGATGATTCGCGGACACTTAAAAAGACCTCTAGAGCTATTTCAAACCATCTCCTCTATCCCAGCTAGAGCTAGGATGCTTCATACGTCTCGTAGGCCTTGCCAATCTCTAGAACAATATCCCTCTCCTATACTCGGGTATCAAGCCTTCTCCATCTAATAGTATATTTAACAATGGGAGTTAATTATTATTGTTTTTTTTTTTTGTCATAGGACCTTTGATCAAAATTTGCTCTTCAAGAACAAATCAAAAATTCCTTTTGATATAAGTATTGGACACAAGCCCCCTGCAGGCTTTGCAGTAAGAGGAGCTACAGTCAAAGATGTCAAAGATCTCACTCGACTTTGGTATGCTTCCTACAACGAATCTCATGATTTTTGGAAAGGCATGACGCCAGACGACGCTATCACTCGAAAATGGTGGGACGATGTCTGGGCTATGGGTCTTCAAGCTGGCCCAACCGCCATCGTAACGTATGTGGTAGAGGATCTTTCGCACAAGAATAAACTCGTTGCATTTTCCCGATGGAATGTACCACAATTCGAGAAGCCAGTGGGCGCTGCATCAGACTACTATATGCCACCGTTTCCTGAAGAGTGGGACCCCAAGTTGACAGATGCTTTTTGGGGAGGCATGTCAAAGAATAAAAGCATTATCATGGGAGATAAGCCACATTGGAGTAAGTTTTGCAGAATCCATTATTGATCGAGTTGTTCCAGAATGGAGACTAGTATCAGAGTATTCCTTCAGCGCCCAGTGTTGTAATCGAATGGACTGGAATCCCGGAGGCACTTGAGACACACGCATTCGCTGACTTTTGTTTCCAGCCGGGTTTATAGGTGTAGATCCAGCTACGGAGAGGAAAGGCTTAGCATCTATGCTCATGGATTGGGCATGCCGGCAAGCCGATCAAGCCGGTCTTGAGCTCTACGGTGATGCAACCCCTCAAGGATTAGCTGTCTGGAAGAAGCATTTTGATTTCAAAGGTTTAAAATCTTTAACCGTAACTGGCGATATGTTTGGGTCATTTGAGATGGTTTCAGGGATTAGATATCCAAAGAAATATCCCGTGGAAATTAGGACCAAGGCAGACACGCCAATTTCCATGTAGCAAGTAGCTTAAGTTTTCTGTTTATCGGAATATTACCCTAAGATGGCAAACCGAAAATACCATGCTATTTTGATATCCTGTAAACTATAGTGTGATCTGAAATTTAACCGTGAACACAACCCCGTGAATCTTGGCCTATATATAGATATATATATTCTCTCCTCCTGCAGGATCCTGTCCTATTTGACGAAATCGTCCTAAGAGTGGACCCATAAGATCCATAGATCGAATCTATAAAATTTCTTTTTCGACTGTGGATCTTGTGTATTTTCATACTGCAGTGCGTTTCATGGACAACTGCGGCGGCGGTATTGATTAATAAAGCTATTGTTATAAATATAATAAACTCTTGCTTTGGACAAAGCTTCATATACGACTAGCTCGAAATTGTTCTAGTTATTCTTTAATATTTGAATTTTGATCTATAATATTTTTACATTTTCAATAATATATACGCATTATACAAATTCCCGAAAATACTAAATATCATCTATTTTGTCGAGCACATACTGTTCAAATCAAATGGTCCACAAGCTGAAGGCAATGCCAAACTTTAGTGACGCACGAATTATAATCGTTACGGAATTACCCAGAGGTGAGTGTTATAATAAATCACAAACTTTACCGGAAATATGGCACTTAGAACCCTTGCTAATATATAAGAGTAGACTCTAAGCGGATAAATGTTTCCATTACAGAAATATCAGATGACGCTTGCAATTCGGTTCAATCTCCACCAAATACAACAAACGAGCCGTTCAAAAGCCCAGCTCCAGACAATCTACCTATAGTCCACCAGACCCAACAAATATCTACACCAAATAATTATCACGTCGAGACTATTCAACAAACGTTTCAAAAATTCCAGCACCAATGGATCTCTGATCCCATCATCGACCAATGGCACAATCCTAGCCATAGGATCTATAACTTCCTCGCGAAAACAGACAGACTCCATAAATCATGGACTTCTCAGTCACCTCGCCCTTTCGACTCTCACTCCGATCCGCTATGGCGCCAAACGGGACGAATACTAACCGACATCGGACTTCCCTGGCATAATAACCAAGTTGGCATGCCGGATGAATTGGATACCAGTTGGCAATTCCACTTCAAGTCCTTCGAACGACAGTTGATCGAAACCAAGGGCGCCCGGGTGAGAGATCCTAATGCGTGCGGATATGTTGCTGAGGCGAGTGAAGCCAACTGCTATTGTATTAAAGCTCTGCAACAAGAATTAAGAGACAAGATACCCACCTCAAAGCCAATACTGGTGTATGACCGATTCGATCAGAAGATCATATCTTCCATTGCCCGATTTTTAGGTCTAGAGGTCTACCGCATGCAGCTTTCAGATGGAAAGAATGCGGAGGGATTTGAAATTATAAAAGCTCAGTTAATATCTATCACAGCCGGCTATGAGAGACCTGTGATATTTGCGGCTACTCTCGCAAATAGTAACGGGGCTTATGATGATTTAAATATCGTTTGTAAGATTTCGGAAATGTCCCAAGTAACCATGCTGCTTCATTTGGACGTCTCTTGCAATTTCGATTTTATCACCACGCTTTCGGAGCCGAGCCGGAGGATTTTGGGGACCGAGAGACTAAAATTACAACATAGATCTTTAGCGAAAGGTCAGTCTCTGCGATTACATGACGGATCTGTAGGTGCGAGCACTATTGTGGCCGGCGGGGCGCATCATAGCAGGGTAGCGACTGCAGTAGCGTTGAAACCGGCCTTGCTAGCAAAAGGACAGCAGACGAGAATTTCCTATGTCAGAACCTCTGACTCAACTCTTGCTGGATCTCGTGATGCTTTATCACCGCTAAGAATGGCCTTACAAGAGATACGGTTTGGAGAGGTTGGGTTTCGACAAATCTATCAACATTGTATTGATATGCGAACAGCCCTAATGAACGCTCTTGCGGAAGACGGTTTCTCTTCACAAGTAGTGGCGGCATCACCTTATTCACCAGATCTTATCATCACACCATCCTCCGAGGATCAAAAAGAATTCCTGGAGGCTCTGGGAGGTTCCCTGACTGACACAGGTGATATACTTATCACATTTCAACCATCTCTGGAACTGGCCGACCTAAAGTCAGTTAGGAGAATTGTGACTCGATCAACTAAATCCGTTGGTGCGGATCGGATAAAAAAGAGAAATTTTTCTAATCTCTACCAAATACCAGAATCGATAATTAAAGAACTCAAGGCAACCGTCCAGTCATGGAGATTAGCAAGTCGATACATGGCAGGTTATCCTCTACACATGGGCTCTTACTCCGCACTAGGTCCGGTCGTAGGCCGTTTCCTGGACATCGTGATACCCACTAACTGGATACAAACCCAAAAAGAAAGTATCTTAGCTTCTCGCATGCAGGAATTTGGACTCTTTAGAGAAGAAGATAGGCAATCCTTCAAGGGAGCATTCACGAATGGGACTACCATGGGAAATCGGTTGGGTCTGCACACTGCGCTGAGGAGATTACCGGGCGCCTATATATACTTCTCAGCGGAAACGCACTACAGTGTCCCAAAGATCATGCGAGACTGTGATACTTTAACAAACCGGTGGTCTTCATCAACACGAGATCTTCGTTACTCTCAGATACCATGCGACCCTAACGGCAGTATATCGATTGGCGCCCTGGTTGATAAAGCGTTGCTTCACAAGGAGAGCTGTTTACGAAATGGTGAAGAATATCGGATGATTTTGGTTGCAAATATGGGGACCACGTTCGTCGGCGCGCGGGATAACCTCAGTCTTATCTATACCAGACTTAGAGAGGCAGGAATCCAAATTTCACACATTCACGTCGATGGGGCCTTGGATCTTGGATTCGGTAATAGCCTTGGTCTTAAGCTTGGAGAACCAGGAGCGGTAGATCAGCTTGGTATACCCTTGGTGCAATCGGTAGCTTTTAGTCACCATAAAGCGATGGGGGATATGGTATCCGGTGAGGTTTTATGCTACAGTCCTAGCAACGAACTCTCTTCGTTGGAATGGGACGTCGACCCGATTGTGATATTTGAGACGTGGCTCTTCAAGCAGGCGTATACAGCCCCCGGCCTTGCTAAGATGTTACAATACTGTAAAAAGATGGCAACCCGGTTGGAACATGGCCTCAAGGGGCTCAAAGTGATGACAAAGCGAAATCCTCAAAGTATTATTGTTGTCTTGGAGCGGCCCCCGGCTTGGATTATCGAAGAATTCTCCCTCCGACCTGAAGGCGACTGGGTTCATTTTATCACAATGCCTCATATATCGCCGCATATGATCAACTTGTTTCTTGAAAGAATATCATCTTTCAAAAAGCAATATCAAATGGTTTTCAGGTCTATTCAGATACCGCTGAATAGTCTCATGAAGCAGCCTGTTAAACTAAAGCTCCTTGACCTCTTGCGGAGAAAGACGTTAGCTGATCAGCTTGAACATATCCTTTCGAGATCAAATAGCGAGGCGATCAGTACCGACGACGATCTTGTAAGTGCCATAAAAGTTGGTATTCGTAGCATCACATCGGTTGTCATACTTGATCGGCAAAATCAAATCGAAGGCTTGCTTTCTCTTGAGTCTAACCGAGATGCATCGATAAAGGTCGGGGTTTTGCTTCTTCGGTCATGCCATGCAAGCGTAGGCGATAGAGTTGTCGCTGTAGCTAGGCAGCTAGCTGGGTTGGTAGCAAAGAATTTACGTATACGGATACACGTCGATGACTGGAGTTATAGGATTTTCCTTATTTGATCAATTAAACGGGTCGGAGGTAGCAAAATAGGGATCGCAAGGCTGTTTTATGATGAACCAGAACATATTGATTAAAAAGTACCACTACCGTCACATAGGCCATCCAATGCAATGCAGTGCTAATATACACAGTAAACATAAAATGGCAGCATCTGATAAAACCACCTACCAATTTTGAAAAACACCTAACCTAGTAAAAGCCCTTTGTTTTTCGGTGTTTTATGTGCGGGATTCGTAAGGGCCAAGATGATGCGTTTTTGATAGAAACATCGTCGTCTAATTTGTACCCGCGGAAGACTTGATCTTAGAGGCAGCCTTGGTCGCTGCGTCTTCAATCTTTGCAACACCCTCACCAGCAGCTTCCTTCGCTTTCAGAGCGATTTCCCTTCCTCCCCAGCTGTAGACGCACGATATTAACATATGACAAACGGCTAATCGTGTATGAGAGGCAACCTTACTGGTGGTATTGTAGATAGCGATATCCTTGGATCAATTGCGACGACTCGTTTATAAAGTGACAAGCTAAAACGGCAGTTAGCAGCAATTCGCACTTGCCAAGGTGATTCCAAGCTCCAGACTCGTGCTAACCAACTTACCAAAAAGAAGGTAGTTCTTGGGTGTCACAGCCATACTACAAAGCGTCGACATGTCTCCATCAATAAACAATTCTCAAAAATACCCCCAGAGATCAGATCTCATTAGACGTACGAGTATCGCATGAAGACCGCCGAATAGATGACCAAAGCACCTGTCATCTGTCCCGATATACTACAATCAAGATAACGTGTCAGCGTATCGACGCCCTGAATATTTTGTGAGGACCGCAGCGGTTTCCTCACATTTCAGGGTCTTTTCGAATATCGGTTATGGCGGCAATAGGGATACCGAAATTCGACACGGGGCCCCAGAAATCTGCGAATCGGAGCGTATTAGGACTCGGGTACGCTGAAAAATTGGTTGAGAGGTCTCCTACGAGTTGAACAGAGGTAGTCTAGGACCTTGTTCGAACGGATCCGAGCATTGAGATTTGCCAACGCTGATAACATGATGACGATTGGGAGGATGATAAGACCGGATTCAAGCGGTGGTGATAGCGGGATAGGGAGCGACCAGCGACGGTTCCAGCGACGGCGAGGAGGATGTCGATTTTGGAGATAGTTGGTGATCGTGTGAGGGAAGGGGGCGAGTTTCTTCGGTGCTTTGAGCATCGGTGACTAGATTCTTGATTGGGAAACGTTGGAAAGCCGGTCGGAGCAAAGTGCCTGCTCTTTCCGAGCAGTCCAACCAAACCTGCAGCAGCCAACTGACCAACCCAATTCTCGAACCAGCCGACGGTTCCCAACAACAACAACAACAACGCAAGGAGGGACAGACTATCACAACACGGTCGCGTCTATCACCAGTCGTCGAGAGATGCGGCTGGCCGGGGCATCCATCCATCCAGACGCGCGATAAAGAATTCATCATGACGATGTCATTGGACGTTCTCCATTCGGACGGCTTTGAAACTGATCAATCTTCCTTCTCTCAGGGAAGGGTACAAGTTGGTTAGATTACGGCTCGAATTGTCCAGTTTAATTGGCGAAACTAACAACTTGCTATTAATAACAACTTCTCATTTCAGACAGCATGCAATACGAAAGCATAGCAATCTGCTCTTTATTCTTATCACGAAAAAAAGGGACCTCCTGAGCATGAAAGTGTGAACCAGTCACCCAAAGGATACCATTCTCCATCTTGCCCTCCCTCTGTCTTACGGACCCCCTTTTTCACGTTCGTATATCAGACCTATCCGTCCCACTGCCGACCTTCACTTCTGCGTACCCCACGTGTCCCGGTCAAACGGTCAATCCGCGTTTTTTCGACACCAACCTACATCATAGCACATAACCATACCAGTACGTGACACAGGGCGGTCAACCAACCAACAAAACTACAGAAACTGCACCGTATATACACCTATCTCTCTACTCACGATGAGCACCCCGGTCCGATACCTCTCTTCCTCCCTCCAAAGGGCTAGCAAATCGCTACATTCACTCTCGAAAACTCACCAATTACCCACTTCGTGTCTGCGAACAGCTTCCAGAGCTCAATACCAACATTCCGCACTCTCAACTCTTAGAATTTCCGCGTTACCAGCGCAGAGATTTGTCCGAAACTACGTCACTGCCCAGGAACAGCCACCGAAAGCGCCGGAAAGTGCGAGCGGACCCATCGGAGGACCTGGCGCACCACGACCTCCAAAGGATAATAAATTAAAAGCTTGGCCATTCATCTTGATTTTTGTCGTTGGCGCTGTTACTTTTGCTTATGTCGTAGACAACAAGGACAGTACGTATTTTTTAACAGCTGTATTCGAGCCGTTATAAGACCATTCATTGCTAACGTTTAGATGAAGGCAACAAAAAGAAAGCAATGCCAGCAGTCGGATCCAGCTCTGCCTCCAAGGCTCTCCCAAAACTCCGTGACGACGGCCCAATTTTTAACCCCAAAGACGTCAAAGTCATCTTTGTACTCGGCGGACCCGGTGTCGGCAAGGGTACACAATGCGCCAAGCTCGTCAAAGAATACAACTTTGTCCACCTCTCCGCTGGCGATCTCCTCCGTGAAGAACAATCCCGTGAAGGAACCGAATATGGCGATTTGATCAAGAGTTATATCAAAGACGGCAAAATCGTACCCATGGAGGTTACGGTCGTTCTTCTTGAAAATGCCATGAAGCGAAATATCGCGGACGGAAAGAAGAGCTTCCTCATCGATGGGTTCCCACGACAGATGGATCAAGCTCTCAAATTCGAGGAGGTGGTCGTCCCCAGCCAGTTTACCCTATTCTTCGACTGCGATGAGGATACCTTGACCAAGAGGCTCTTAGAGCGAGGAAAGACTAGCGGACGGACGGACGATAACCCGGAAAGCATATTGAAGAGATTCAGAACTTTCAAGGAGACCAGCATGCCTGTTGTGAACTACTTTGACGGCCAGAAGAGGGTTGTGAAGGTTGATGGTGGTAAATCGATCGATGCTGTCTACAAAGAAGTGGTTTCTCACATCTCTGTAAGTTGTACACACCCTAGTCGATTTGAATATTAAGCGAGATGCTAACAAGGAGGATAAATGCAGAGCCGATTGAAGTAAATTCAACCGACGTCAGTTTCGTTGGATTTCACCTCACCCATCCTCAACGCTCGTCTTACCCAGCTTGGAGTTGGTCTCGCTAGGCTTGGAGTTGTCTTTTTCTTGTTTTTGATTCTCGTATATACAAATTCCCGTAGTACAATTAAATATAATAAAGTGGCCGGTGAAGTTGAAACTTTTAGTGCTTTTCTGATTTCTATTTATGTGAGAGCCATTCTATTTACGTAGCAAACGCACCAATAACAGATTTTTAAAACAGACATCACTAAGTATACTAGAGAGGGTGTCCGGGCTATGACATTCTGTTACCATCTACTTTGAAATAAAGACAGACACGTTTTATTGGCTTCCCATATATGAACCCCTCGTACATTCCATCAGTATATACATTGCGAAGAAATGACGATTGGCAACAAGAAGATAAAGCAACACACAACAGCTAGAAAATTGGAAGAATATAAATGTCAATACAAGATTAAAAAAATTAAGCCAGTTTAAATACTAGTCTTGTGGTCAAGAAGCTCAGCGAAATAGATACAAGGTGAGTAAAAAATCGTATCACAATCAAAGACAATAAACATTACAAGAAAATACCCTTCGACACCTTTACAAGAAGCAAGCATCGATCATGAACATATGATAAAGAAAAAGCAATACAGGAAAGAAACAAAGAGATTGAAATATAAATGAAGAAATGAAGCTAGAGAAAGCTAAATTACAGAGAATAGAGAGTAGATTGGTCCCAGTCGCCTGACAACTGGCTCTCAAAGTTGGTCTCGTTCAAAAAAGTAAAAAATGTATGCATAAGATATCTTAAGATCTCAGGGCGCCTAGGGCTATTGTTGAGCTCGAAGGGAAGTGATAAATGCATCCGTTTCCTGGTTGTAGGGATCAAGTCGGAACCTCAAAATGTGAAAGCCAGCGGAATTCGGATCCTCACGCCTTTCGGCGACCTTGAAGAGCTGTGTGTCATCTGTAAGCTAAAACATGCCACGAAGCTTAAGAAACCAGCTTTTCAGCAACAATTTATAAATTTAAGTACTTACCCCGAGATAGATGAACCCTTCCTTGGGTTTAAACGGCACATGGAACTTATCAGAGATGATCACACGGATCGGCTGTTGTGTCTCCATCGAACGCAACAACGCACGATTTTCCCTATAAATTTATAATAAATCACAGTACATAGTATACTTATTAACAAATCCAAAGTAACAACTCAACTTGACGGTATTTCAAGAAATCAACATCACTTACGTATTGAGAGGAAGTGGGCCAGTAAGCCCATCGATGCTCAGCGCGGAGCCTGGTTTCCTCAACCTCGTACTCGAAGAACCATGCGTCCCGCCAACGCCGGTGAAGACGATGGAGTTGCCCTGTGCGCAATCCTCTTTATAACCCCCGGTGATGAGGATACTGTAGCAGCCCTCTGCAGCTCTCCCGTGGACGCTGCCCATAGGGCGGCGGTGCAACCCGCTCCTGGTAACCTCCTTGCGAGAAGCAAGACGAAATCCCTATCACATTCATACATTAGATCACTGGCTAAAATTTCTGATCATATGATTCAGGGGATATATACTTACAATTGGGACATTTGGCGTATGTCCAAAGGAATTTTGAACCGGTCCAGCAGGCCCAGGACTAGGTCCAAATTTATTAGACTGTGCAGCTAGCACATCACGGGATGCCGTGGGAGTTGAATCGATTTTCTGACTCCCTTTATGCTTCTTGTCACCATCCTTGCAATTGAGGTAGACCTCAGGGGATCTAAGAATGAACTGGAGAGCTGCGATTGCGTCCCAAGTGAATCCGTCAGGATAACCCAGATCCTGGAAAGGTGCTTCAGTCCCTTGACTTTCCGGTTGGGATGCAGTACCATCCGGCCCTGGCAACGAGACTACCTCTGGCCCATTACTCGGCTCCATTATACCTTGGGAATTTGAACTATCAAACTCCACTCGTGCACGGTAATCATCAAGAAGACAGTGGATGTTATCGAGATCTGTTCCCTCGATCTCGGCGATCTTTAACATTCAGAAAATTTCGAATAAGACAAACCCGTCAGTCATGATACTATAATCATACATATAGATATATGCACAAATAAAGAGAGCTCACCATCAAATACATCGCCTCAGACCGCTTGATCGAGAAGCCACGAGTAACGGCTCCAAGAACCGCACCTCGGATGCTTGCCTACGATAAAATTCTATTAGTCCCATACAATCCAGCATAAATGTTTAATGGAACAAGATTCACTGTTGGGAATTCAGAAGGAGAACATACGTCTTGGTACTCGGCGTGTTTGTTCAGCTCAGCACTGATTTGTTCTGCGATGCTGATACGCTCCATAGCTGCTGCGTATTGAGCAGCAGGGTCAGCAGTCGCAACGACTGCAACAGTTGATGACCTGGTCCTGATTCCTGGGGATTTGAGCAACGATGAATCGATTGCCTTTCGATCCATCTCTCCAATTTGCTATGGAATCGACAATGGAGTTATCAGATATAGAAGGCCTTGGGAGTTCGTAGCGTTCAGCTTGAGGAGGAGGAGATTCTGCCTATGGGGCTATTACAGCGTTGCAACTGAGAGTAAATGAGTGATACTCTCGGATGTAATGCGGGAGGATGTTTTTGGAGTGATACCGTTGCTAATGGAGAATAATCTCCAAGTCGTGACGTTTAAGGAAGATGGAGATATCTCCATTGGCCTGGCTCGGGCGAGCTTTTTGGGATCAAACCTGTTGCGAGACCAATCAAACCCAGATGCCCGAGCCAGGCCATATATTCAACTTGGTATACTCGAAACGGCATTTTAGCAATTTTCTCCATTTTGGAACGTTGAAAGATTTCTTGAGTTGCAATTGTTAATTTAATTGCGGAAGTGTTACGAGCCACTAGCGAAAGAGACGGTGCACAGATATTATTATATTAACAAAATCATCTTCAATAATCGCTAATCTTAGGCATCTCTGTTCTGGGTTGGGTCTGGGAACGAGACCAAGCATCTCTAGGAATACATAAAATTTATCGATATGCACTGACTCTCGTTAATTCTTTGGAATTGAGTTGTATCGCAAGATCCAATTGCGTTCAGTATTTCGTTGCCTGCAGCAGTTGCGTCAACGACCACATAAGTCGACTAACGCTAACTACAGCGTATGAAACAAACCTACAGAAACTGTGACTTCACCCAGAACGACCTCGAATATGCGAAATTTGTTTCGTAAGAAGGCATCTGACTTACGAGACAAACGCAAAATAGTTTACAAGAGAAAGACAAGCCGTGGGAATTCGAATACGTTTGCTTAATTAAATGCAGGAACCTCGCGGCAAATGGAATGAATATGCTGAACAAAAGCAAGACTATAATATATACTGCTTGCAAGATAAAAATGCTATCTACGTTATGGCGTAACAATACTTGCTAAATGATAAAATTGAAATATATGCTCCACGACAATCATATCCAAGACACCACTGAAGATCCACTGTGTTGCTCACTGACCACGAAGAACGAGAAGATGTTGCGGGAGAGACGACGATCTACAAAGTGGACATTCAGGCTAATTGGGGTTAGCTTCAGTCTGCAGCTTGCACATATAAGTAGAGTACAGACCTTATTTCTACACCATTCTGATATGCAACTCCAACAGAACATGTGACCACACGGCGTCAACTAAAAACATCACGTTAGCAAAGGGCTTTCAAAATAAAGCGGAATTCCGCATACCGTAGGATCCTTCATCGACTCCAAGCACAGTGTGCACTTCCTTGCCATCTCTCCCTGGACGAATGCCAGTGTTTCCGGATTTTCCAAATCTACATTTACTTCTTCTTCCCCTGTGACGATATTCTTGCTGACCGTCGGTTTTGCGAGAGCTTGGTCCGCATTCTCCTCACTCCCGTCTGACAAAAAGTCCGACATCTTGCTATAGGTCTGCACTACAATTTGCACCAACAAGAGTACACCCAATACTTCATACCCTACTCGCGCCTCATGAGGCTGCAGCCTCTTGGTGAAAATATATCTCATCCCCCATATCCGTTTTGAAACATGATAATATGCCCCTGAAAAGTAGAAGAAAGCGAGATGCACAGCAATCAAGCTTTCCATTCCTGAAAACGTATCGAGATTTCGGTGTATAAACCGGAAGAAGCGCTCCTTCATCGAGTCGTCATTATTCGTCGTTTTAGTAAGTGCCCTTCTTGCCGCTCTTCGGTCGAGGTTCATTCGTATTCTCGCCCGGAGTTTTGGTGCGAATTTTGAGGTGACGTATGGGAGTATAACGACGGATATAATATAACCGGCCCGTTGCTACTCAAAGTATTAGCTTGTAAACTTGGTCATACGCTAGCTGAGAACCCACAATTAAGTTTGGTAACCGCCTGCTATCGGCATCGACATGTATTATGTCGCAATACTCCTCTCCTAGCGTTCTACTACCGATTAAAGTCGTTATCCCGAGGTATAGCAAGTCTGCGAAGACTTTCGCTTCTGTGTTGAACTTGTGCAGTATCCGTGCGCCTGTAACACTTGAGAATCAATCCCACCACCCACTGTCGATATTTTTTTTTTTTTTTTTGCGTGGAGGTAATCATCACGCACCGTACAGATTCCGCAGTATCGTCGATAGTTGTTCTAATATAACGCCCTGGAAGTACGCGTCCTTCTGGTTCGACCGGACTGTTCAATCCCTCTATTAGCGGCTGGCGTTCAAATCTCAAAAAGGGTTGTTTACAAAGCCGATGACGTACTGATATCCGGTGCGGCGGCGAAGGGGAAATCATAACCGTCTACGTTTTCTGGCTGTGGTATGTCAGTCACTACTACGGGTGACCCGGACGTTGTGGACTTCGTCATGGTAGCTATGATGTTCGACGGGTTCGAGGAGGAGGGAGGCTGGATGCAATGCTTTTCGATGTTCAGCGCTCGTTTTGCTGGTGCCGAATTGGGTCGCGTTCCTGGTGCATTTGCCTCGGCTCAAGTCTCCTGTTGCATTTCGAGCTCCAACACAAATCAAGACCGATTCTGTCGCCCGATTGGGCGTAGTGCCGAGACAGGATTAGGCCTTTCTACGTAGCTACGCTCTCTTCGACGTCTAAGTACGAGACCATTTGAATCCAATAAAAGGATACCGAGAAAGTCACAGCGTGATTCCTCGCCTACACGGTTTATTCAATCGGAATTCTCCTTCTCGGAACTTACAAAGGTACTTAACTTGAATATTTATGATCCTCGCTACTGAAGCGTCAATACCAGACCAACATCATTCCAAGAAAGAGACAACCCTTATCCCAGCAAAATCGTTGATGCCTTCTGCAAGCCTCTGAGGAGCCAATATATCTGCCCTGTTCCTTCTCTCCTACTTTTGAAACAACCTTTGCACGTACATTGAAAAAAGGTAGTTTTTCCTAGTCCTGAGGCAATTTTGACACATACATCGATAAACGGCATTTTCTCCATTGCCTGGAGCTCTCAGGAAAAACTCGGCATCTTGCCTCTCTTTACTTGGACAGTTCTCTACCCTCCAAACCACAGCCTCTTCTAGAACTTCAACGGGCTCTAACTTTGCCGCGTCCCAAGTCCTAATATACCTCCCTCTCTTTAGGAGATCGTATTTATCAAGCTTGACCGCTTTCAGAACTGTCCCATCGAATTCATAGTTGCTAACCGTCAGAATATTATCCAGCAAGCCGGATAAACCAGGAAGGACCGGAATCCACAAGTAAGTTTCACCGCTGGGGTTGCTGCAATAAAAAGCCCGCCAGTGATCCAGCATTTTCCAATCGATACATCTCGTCCCGACCAACCCCAACTCTCCTCTCTGGACTCCGCTCGCCGGTGTATCTTCAAACACCACCTCGAACTTTTTGATGTAACTCTTCTTGAAGAGCCAGAATAACGTCCGTATTGAGTCCGACCACCGCGTGCTATCCTTGGGCTCTTGGTTAACACCCATGCTAATCTTTTCGATATTCGGAAATAAATTAAAAAGTTGTATCGGCATCGGCAGTGCCGCACTGAGATTGAGACTTCGATACACACTCCACGGATGCGTTTCGGACCCGGGTTTATGATCCAAGGACGTGCTATTCGTTCTCGTAAAATATACCCACCGTACCGCTTTACGAACGACTTCCGGGATCGCGCGGCAGGTAGGGATATTATCTGCGACGTAACCTGCAAAGACGATTCTACCATTCGATACGCAATCGAGAAATTCGGGGGTTACCGCGTCAGGTCGGATATATGAAGCAATCGAGTCTCCGGACAAACATTTCGTCAATCTCTTTAGGAGTCTCTCGCAGTAATCTTGAGAAACGGAGAGAATTTGTTCTCGAAAGGTCCGGGATACCAGATGGCACGCTGGTGGTATTGCATATTTAGATTCCGGTATTGACAGAGACAAGAGGCAAGGAGTTTCTCTTCTCTCGGGGCCGGACTATATATTTTAATTTTAAACATTGGGCCGGCCATGTTATTTCAAGGAAGCTTTGGACCGATATATCAATAGGTTTAGTATATAGAGGGGTGACATACAACTATGCGATCGTTTGCCAGTAGGTGTGAACTACCCGCTCTCTCTCGCCATTCCTTCAGTTGAACGGGAGAATTGAACACAAAGTTCACTGTGACATCGACGAGCTGAGAGAATATTTGGTATTGAAGCTCATATGGTAGACGAAGTAGCCTATATTACGGTCCCATATTTGTACAATTGTATAAATAAGAATTAGCGGAATTATAAAATATGATATTGAAATATTAATATACCCAATTCTTAAAGAATAATGATGAACATGAATTCGAACTTGAATGTGACAATTAATTGATTTTCGGCCACAACTGTACAAATTGCAAACAGAAAAACACTTACGGAGGCCCATCTATTCCTGTTCCTTCAAATTCTGTCAAAGACCGAGGTTCGAATAAGCTCAAGCCCACAGCAGCGAACTTTTCGGAGATGTTTCGCAACCAAGTACAAGTGGAATCCATCGTTGCCAAGCCAAGCTGCAGTCTTCCCCCGTTCTGCGAGCTAGCGCGAACGGCCTAAACGCTCGAGTTAACTGTACGACCAACAGTCTCGGAACCGACCAACGCTGGGCTTTCCTCCAAGTTTAGATCAGCTTATAAGGTTAATAACCAGCTTTGAAAGAGTATCCTTCACAATTCGCGTATCGTCTCATTCGAGCATCAAAACCTGAGACCGGTCGATCTTGTTCGCGTTGATTTATAATATATGGATATGTCAGGCTATGCTGTGCAATTCCAATGCAAAGCGGATTAGGATCCGGTACTGTTAACACCTGTTACCAGCTGCGGAGTCGGCCCCGCTCGGATCGAACGCGAACGAGTGCGCGTGCGGCTGATATGATAGCACCAAACAGAAAGCTTCCCCCCAACGGCCTAGAACATGTGTCACACCGCCACTGCATCATGCAAGTTCATGAGACGGGTATTCGATTCTAGAATTCATTCAAAATCCCCATTCGCTCGACTTCGCAATAATCTTAAAGGCTTAATTTCCGATATCCGCACAAATTGAAGTCTTGACTGCCTTGACGACTTTGATATAATAAAATATACGAATTTCGCAACCCAAAAACACGAAATCACGGGAGGAATGACTGCCAAATCGCTCTCCAGTCTCCCCTACGATATCCTAATCCACATCTGCGACCAACTCGACGAAATCCGCAAAGAAGAGTGTAAACCCCGAACGGGTCGTCCTCCAATTCCAACACACCCAACGCATTACAGCTACTTTCGCCCCGAAGAGGAAGAACTCCCACCTAAAAAACCTCACGATTCCCCACGTCGTGCGGAACAATTGCGCATAGACATATCCAATGGACGGCTTCAGAGTAACAATAACAATAATAGAAATACGAATGACGGTTCCGGTGTTTACGATGGGATATCTCTTTTCGACGGGTTATCCCGCACGAACAAATATCTGAGAGAGATATGTTATCCGTATCTATTCCAGAACGTGGTATTGGCGTCGAACGATTGTTTGACACTCGACAGGTTGGAGTTTTATAGTAAAGCGGATTGGATGTTAAAATACGTTAGGTATATACATCAATTTTTTTAAAACTTTCTCCAAGATATATATATATCGAAACATGACTCTATTTCAACTTGAAACACGCCGCCGCCGCCGCCGCCGTGATATCCGAAATCGACCATATTATATATATAGCCTTACTTTTCATAATATTAATACATATAACACGCACCCAAGTGGTGATAAAAAGGGGCAATTAACCATAACTATAAACGTATATATATATAGATCCCTCCGCTTCTCCGCCACATACCTCACCTGGCCAAACTCACTAGGCGGAAACACCCCAAAACACCTCCTCCCAGCCGCAATATCAAATACAGTCCGTCTGCTAACGTCGCTCCCAAACCTCCACACCCTACATTTCGTCGTTGAACCGCCAGACCTGATCCGCCAGTTTAAAGCCGCCTTTATACCTGCGACCACCTCAGAGATAACCGGCGAGCACTCACCCGAACCATCCCATGGCGAGGAACAACCTGAAAGGAACCCTATTACCTTCCCCACAGTAAAAGACCTATACATAAAAACAGACATCGAATGGCTCATCCCCCTCTGCGGTACCGTCTCTGGTCTGGAAGTATTCGAATACGAAGCATCCCCCGGTATCAAATCTCCCAACCAGGTGAGTTTCATGACGTGGGGGCGCGTGGATGGTGTACCGTATAATGGCATGTTGGACGTCAGAGCCGTAGAGGTGTTGAGAGGGTTGGAGAAGGTGAAGAGGGATAGATTGTGGAAGTTCACATTATCCGCGTTTGTGCATGATAGTGGCATCGAACGTGGGTTCCCCCCTTAACTCTAGGAAATGGAAAATATATATATGGTATTAATCTGTGGTTATATCGGTATATTAGAACTGGCACCGTTCTTACAAAACGTAACAGAGTTGTATTTACTATACGGGATAGCATCCGTCAGTCGCCTGGCCACACCCCCCACCCAAACTTATAAACCCTTCACTCAGCGTACACCATCCCATTCTAACATTCATATCCGATATATATATATATATATATAGGTCTGCGCAAAATCTCTCCGCCTTCTCCCCTCCCTCCTTAAAATCCGCTTCGGCGAAGACGACGAACCAACACACTTCAAAAACCCACATTGTTACATGTCCCGCCGCGAATTACTAATGGTAGCGCGTTCCGCTAGACGCGTCAAGGATATATGGTACCGCGACCGATTTGTGTCATATGTGAAACGGTTGGAAGGACAGGGCGACGGGACTGAGGTTGACGAGGAGGGGACTTGGTGGCAGGATACGTGGGCTGAGGATGGAGTGGGTAATCCAGGGATCATTTCGAGCGGTTGGCTGGCCTGAATACTGAGCATATATAACGTCCCACAAATTACGAAGACCGCGGTAAAAGTAAAAACAAAGGGGCTAGAATGATTGCATACTGTATATCATAAGAGAAATTCATAAGAGAAATTCACAAGATTATTGAGTAAGCGCAATGTCGTTGCGGATATCTTATAGTGGTATCGTGCATATACAAAGGCCAAAGCGATCCTTCTAAACTCAGAACAGAAAACAAACACACACATATATATACGAGAGACAAAGGAAAGGATATCAGAGTGAAAAAAAAATGCCATAAGGATATCCAAAGCGAACTGGAGAAGAAGAACTTACAAATCAAAACTCCAAATGATATTCCATCCCAATGGGAAAGCAAAACTTCAAATGCCAACTCGCTCAAAGGCAGGTATACAGAATCTCAACCGGAGCCAATGCCGGCTAGTCATTCCAACCGCTTCCCGGTCCCCGAAACCTCTACGATAACATTAACAACAGTACTCACACTCCATATTCCCACAAGACTCCACCCAACGCCCCTCGTCATCCGCCAATTGCTCATCGGTACTGCTACCAACAAAAATAACAAAGTCCCCATCAGCGTGATCGCACTAATCATCAACGTGCTGCTAACTTCGATCTGATAATAGTTTTCGGCAGCCGACGGGCGGACGGTCATGTATACCCCCGACACGCCTATTCCAAGCAAAATATTCAACATGGGTCCGCCAAAACAGGCGGATAGAGCCATAACAGGGAATCCGAGACGTGCAACCGTGATATCAGCTACAAGATCACCGAGTGAGTTTCCCTATAGTATTTGAACAGTATTTAGTATTCCATTCATGCGTCTCATCGTTGAAAAGGCTTTTATAACATACCACAGCAAAAATAGTCAAACCCAAAATCGCATCACTAATACCAAGAATGACCCCCAAGGCTTTCAATACCCCTACTACTTCGTTCGCTATCGAAGAGATCCAACATATACTAACGGCGAAGCCCACAAAACAGAGCAAATATCGATACTTCGGGGGTCTGTCCGGGCCTGTGAGACCTAGTAACAACAGCAATGCTACAAGTCCACTGAGTATTGCGTAAAGAATTGGGAGCAGAAGAGGCATTTGTCCAGCGCATACGGCTAGTACGATGAAAATAGGAGCCGTAAAGCATTGTACAGCCATGAGCCAACGATTCCAGTCCTTTGGTTCAGTGTTTTCTTTCATCCAAGCTGGCTGAGACTCGAGGCCGGACTCGGATGGAGCGCTACTCGCAGGGCTAGGCAAGACGCTGCCTCCGGCGCCTGATGGTTTTCGAGATGGAGACCGCGATTGCGATGTAGCGGTTACCTCAATGACTGGTAAAGTAATTGTAAGAAGGAAAATCGAGGGTGCGGAAACAACTGCCAGGAATTTTCCCCACAAGTTCTTGTCCTCAAAGTTGTACAAAGTGGGAAAGAGTGTTGAAAAGAATACATCCGGAGCAGGCATGAAAGCGTACGGCCAGTATTTAAACAATCTTGGATGCCTAACCGGCAATGTTACAAATTCCGATGTTTCTGTGGTTGCAGCAGACGGTGGGAGGTTGATGATTGGGATATCGCCACTAAGCCCTGTGCTACGTCTAGACATTGGCTGTGGAGATTCCATATATCGCGGAGGGCTAGCATCCCTAGTGCTAGTTCGGCCCGATAGTAAAGGACTTCCGGACGGCGATCCGAGCTCTGCGCCGCCAGTCGGCGACAGGTTCGGGGAAACGCCGGTGTTCAGCGGTGGTGCAAGATACTGCGTCGATGGAACCCCTAACTGGTTAAATGTTGGGGTCGGAAGCGGACTCCCTTGATTTACTTCAATAAGTGGGGTTTCAACAAGATTATCAAGTTGAGGTCTTGGTGATGGCGCTTCGGGAAGGTTTTGCAATCCCGGCTGTCTCGTGAAATATTCACCGGAGAGATTGGCAGCATCATTGACCGATACAGCGCGGGCTCTACCTGTAACTACAGGTGGTGCGAGATGGTCAGCTGTAGCTCTTTCGAATTCACTGGCATCAATAGTGGAGTGATGTCTCGAATGACGGCGGTGAGGAATGATCGGCTCGCTAACTATGGGGTTTTGTGATTCCTCGGAGTAACTTCGAAGGTATATTGGTCTCCCGTGAAGATTCTTGTCATGGTTTAATGTCTGCATGATGGAACGGAATTCGAGGGCACCAATCAAGGACGGACGGATGGGGGTCACAGGAGTTATGTGTCTTGCAACGCTAGGCCTTCCCAACCGCATACTGCTGTTAAGCTCAGCGAATTCTTCCCTCTCAAGTCTGTCCTCCTCGGACTCTCCATCTTCGTTATCATCGACATCATTTCGCTCCAGAGCGCTAAAGTCGGTGGTCAAGGTAAGTTGAGGACCCCGTTGTACGCCAACACTACCATCTTCCTCGTCTTCCAGCTCTTCTTCCTCCGCGATGTCGGTGTAGTGACCCCTCGTGCGGATTTCAATGATTTTCTTTCGCTTCTGTCGTTTCGAATACCAATGCCAACCGACGACAAATATCACATAAAAGGCATACAGGGCAACCATGCTTGCGCACTCCCAAGTTAATATTCTACCATCGTAGAGAAAATAGATGCCCAAAGCGACAGCAGCCATGAAGAAGACGACATCCCGGACGAACGACTTCTTTGCAACAGTAAACGGCCGTACGATTGCCATCGAGCCTGCCACGACAGCAGTGATAAATGAAGCCGCACCGACCAATTCACCAACAGCCAACGATCCCGAATTGATCTTCATAGCTGCAAAGGTACTAAAGACATCCGGCGATCCATTTCCAAAGGCAAGGAAGGTGACACCCGCCAAGCTTTGCGACATGCCGAGAACAGTCGATATCGTGGATAGATTGACGCAAAAAAAGTCGCTAGCGGCAATACCAATGGTCGCAAAGAGAATAGCCATCCAACCAATCATTAACGTCATAGGTATCGCTTTCAAAGCCGAACTCGGTCCGCCGAATTTACAGTAGTAGAAGGAAAGATAGTCGAAGAAGCCAACTTCCTCATCTTCGCAGTTTTCGCGGACAAAGGCACATTTGTCGGTGTATTTAGGTTTATGGATTTTGCGGCACTAGAAATTCAATCTTGTCAGTGATTTGCCTACGATTACAGTATCCGACGCTCCTTGGGCTCTTATACTTCAATATCCCGCTTCTTTAAAGCGTTTGGTAAGAATTTCCGCTTGATGAGCGTTGAAAAGGTCGGGTGTGTTGCAGTTCTCGGGGCGAGCAGCGGGGAAGTTGTGATGAGCGCATCATCCTTCGAGGCAAGAGCGTCTACGGACTGTGCCGCTGCCAATGCTGTAAATAGCAATAGCAACAGACCCCATACTGTGCGACTAGACGGCTGCCGCATACTGCCCACGGAGTAGCGAAATAAGATGGTGGTTTACGGGAGTGCGACTCGAGCCGGCCTCTTCGATCGGCCCTTCGATCGTAGGACAATTTCAAGGTCGCGTGCGAGCAATAAAAAAGTGACGGGGAATTGAGCTATCGTGGGAGCATGATCGGACGGAAAGGCCACAGAAAGTCCGCGCCCAGAGAGCGAGATGATTATAAGTCTACAAGTCAATTGGCGGGATAATCGTTACTCTGCTTGTGCTATCGCCTAGCTGGCCTCGTGGTACGTAATGGTGAAGGAGGAAGGTGGTTCAACAGGAAGTCATGGTACTTCGCTGGCCCTTGACTGAGCCAAGACAGATGCTATGTGGGGGATATGGTAATATATTATGATCTGATCGATTGAGTCGTTTTCTGTCCGGCGTCCGGTTATAACGGTTCTACGGCGTAACGGGAGGAGGTTCGACTGAGGCCCGGCCCTGGGAGCGATGAGTACTTATTTAATTAATGCCTGTCGTCATTTTGCTTGTGCTGCTGCTCCCAATGTTTTGGCTGCACAGCCACCCTGCCACCCAGCTCCCCCGCGTGTGTTCAGCCACACCAGCTGTTGCGTGGGTCTGTTTTTGTGTTGTCGCCTCACGCTCCCCAAACAGTAAACAAAGCGACGACGACCGCCAACATCCATTCGCGGATACACCCCATAGACACTATCCAAGCATCCCATCTACAGCTTCTACCGACAACCGGAACCCTGCTAGAGGGCTTACATAAAAGGACATTGGTCCTTCTACCAACCCACATCAAAAGGCGATAGAAATACCAACCATAATACACCTAATACATACACCGAAATCTATCCCACAATGCCTCGAAAGGCACGGAACCAAGGCACGCCGACAAAGGCGGCCACCACCACGGCGACGACAATCACAATCCCTCTCAACGATGACTCCTCCGAGAAGGCCCGTCGAAATGCCAAGCGCCAAACCCTTCAGGAAGCTCAGCTGAACAAAATCATAGCTGCCGCGACCCCGCGCAAAGCTTCTGGAGCCGTCCAAGATGGTGGATCGCCTGTGGTGGTGACCCCGGGACGAGGGGGTGTCAATATCGTCGGCGCTCAGACACCTCAGAAGAAAGTACCCATTTTGGCCAATTTTGAAGAATGGATGAAGATGGCTACAGATAATGTGTGTTACCCAGCAGCATCAATACGAAGTAATCAAAGTAATCAAAGTGGCAGAGCTGATTTTATATAGAAAATCAATGCGACGAATAGCTGGAACTTCGCTCTGATAGATTATTTTCACGACATGTCACTATTAAAAGAAGGAAATAGCATCAATTTTCAAAAGGCTTCCTGTACTTTAGACGGCTGTGTCAAAATCTACACATCCCGGGTCGACTCCGTTGCTACTGAAACCGGTAAACTACTAAGCGGTCTCGCCGATAACTCTGGCAAGAAGAAGGGAGAGCAGGAAGAAGGTGCCGCAGGTGAAGGAGAAGAAGGCGATGAAGATGATGAGGAAGGCGGAAAGAGGAAGGCGAGAAAGAGAGCTAACAGATCCGAAGCTACCCTGGCAAAAGACTTCTCACAGCTCCAGCTCAAGAAATTCGATCTCGAGTTTTCCGTGGATCCGCTATTCAAAAAGGCTGCAGCAGATTTCGACGAAGGAGGCGCGAAGGGCTTGCTACTCAACGTTCTCTCTATTGACGAGCACGGTAGGATTGTTTTCGATTCCAGCGATGATGTCAAAGACTCAATCCCTACGGAGCATCCAGAGCTAGTCAATGTAGACGGTGACGAAGAGGATGCCCAAGAGGATGAAGAAGTAGAACACATGGATGCGGAAGACTCTATGAATATCACCATCACAGAAGACAACCCTACGGGTACCAAAAAGAAGGATAAAGCGGCGGAAGCTCCACTAGATCTCGCCAGTCTCGCTAGCAGATTCTTCCCAGATCTCGACAATATTGAGGAATTGGATGTTTGTCCTTCCCTCAAGAACTTTGCCATGGGAGACCCGAATGCCACATTAGATATTCCGTTCTTAAAAGCTTTGACTGAGAAGGAAGAAGAGGAGCAAGCAGCCGAAGGTGGCGACTTTGACGCCGGCGGCTTTGATGATGATGACGACTTTGGTGGCGGTGGCTTTGATATCGCTATGCCTGGAGACGCTGATGCTACGGCTATGTACGGTCAAGGTGGTGAAGCCTGGGCGAATCAAACAATGGGGGGTGCGGCCTTGACTCCAAGCAAAGGAAGCGGTCCGATGCGAGAACTGGACGTTGATATTGAGGGTGAATTCGATGTTAATGACAACGACTACATTGTTAAGCTCGGTGCTGGTCGAGAGAACGAGCAAGAAGATATCCTCGCCTACTTTGACGAAGCTTTGAAGAAGAATTGGGCCGGTCCAGAACATTGGCGGATCAGACGTATCAAAGGTTTGCAATCGTCTTACCCTTGTCACGATAATGCAATTGCTTAACTGTTCAAATAGAGGGGACTTCCAAAGAAACGGCTCCTCGACCGCGAAAAGAAAAGACGCCCTTTACGATCGACTTTGTCACACCGGATGAAAGTCTCGACAATGTAGACCAAATATTCGCCACATCGAATGCCAGTGTTTCACTGCCCAAAACTCAACTGCGCAGCAAAACTAGAAATTTATTACCAGATGATAAACACTTCAACTCTCGTCAGCTCCTCCGATTGTTCTTGAAACCTAAAGCGATGCTTCGTAGCAAGAAGACGCTAAAGGGACAGATGCAAGTGAGGAACGCCGATGGGACTCAAAACGAAATGGTTATGGATGAACAATTCTGGGCGCAGAACGAGATTGCTGTTACCTCTAGTATGTTTCCACACCATAAACTTGAGTTCAAATTGAATACTAAGAATATTTGTGTGCAGCTCCTGACCGCCAACAAGGCGACTACGATGCCAACTTTTTCCACGACGAGCCAATGGGTGGCATGGATGATGACGAAGGAGATTTTGCCGACGCACGGGAAATGTTTTCTCCAGAGGCAGACCTCAACGGTAACGGTGGACCGCCCATCGTGGATGAGAATGGCAATCCAGTTATACCACTCATTGACGACAAGAAGCCAGAACTCGGATACGGCGCGCAATTGGTGACTAGCAGTCGCCGTATACGGCCTGAATACGTACAATACGCGCGCGTGGCTAAAAAGGTGGATGTGCGCAAGTTGAAGGAGACGATGTGGCGCGGGATGGAGTTTGAGAGCATCGATTTGGTATATCTCTTTCCCCTCACCTTTTCCTTTTTTTCCTCCCCTCCCCTCCATGCTGAAAATCGACGTACTGATATGTGGGTGATAGCCACCTCAAACACCGGGTAAGGCCCAACTTCCTCCGCCTCCGGAACCCAAGACGCCCCCACCGGCGGAGATGCCGCGGACGTTCACGACATTGATGAACGGGTTGAAGTCGTATTATCCGAAACAGGCGATGAATGATATCAGTACCAGTTATTGTTTCATTTCGTTATTGCATTTGGCGAACGAGAAGGGGTTGCAGATTGCGGGTGATGGAACTTTGAAGGAGTTGTATATTTTAAGAGATCCGGATGCGGAGGTTGGTGGGGAGTATTGATCGGATTCGCTTTTTGAGGTTCACTAGTATGAATGCGTCCAAGATTAGGCGGGGTGCTCCAGACTTCAGCACGATTGTGAACGAATATATGAACCCTTCATCCTATAAGTGACGCCTATGTTTCGCCAAAACAATTTAGCTAAGTATGAGACATGATCTATAGGAAGCTATTATGCTCCGTTGATATATGAGCACCATGTATAAACACCCATGAAATCAAATGCAATGATATTGTGTGCTGTGCATGCATGCATATGATAATGTATAAAATCTCTCCAAGCTTGTTCTATATTCTATTCTCAAAGTCTCATCGAACTAGAGACTTTGATTGTCTATTTACGAGCTATAATGTTAATAAATAATGGAAACAAAAGCAAGAAATTTACTGGCGAAAAAATAAAGATACTTTTTATGATGGATAAGTAGATAAGAATGAATGCATATCATATACGCCGGATACAGTAGATATAAATTTGTACACAGACGCAAGGGTAGGAGCAGCTAATGAATAGGGGGGTCGGTGAGATCGGTTGCGAGATGTTAGGAAGCGTATAGAATCCCAAGAGACACGGAGTAAAAGGGTATATGGAAAATAGAAACAAGAGACAAGCAAGGTCTTTAGAATGGAAAAAAGTAAGTATGCAGGTGAGAAACAAAATAATCGCTGTTCACATAAAGTCGTCGCTAAAAAAAGAAACTCTTGTCAGCATGTCGAGTTCACGAGGAGCTGAAGGGAGGATTGAAAACATACTAATCATCGTCTTCGTTGTAGTTGGTAGTATCCGTAGCATGGCTCTTGCCGGCACCGGAACCACCCAAGGTAACGGTAGCCTTGGCCTTAGCCTTCGACGGTTTCTTACCCTTCGTATCCAGCGCTTTCTCTTCCCTCATCTTCTCGTTAGAGAGGGTTGTCAATCCGGAGCTCAACTTTTTGATCTGCTCGCTAGAGAGTCCCTTGGCTAGTTCCCTAAAATACTCCTGAAGGAACAACGGATAGTGACCCTTGCTCTGCATACCGACGAATAACGGGACGAGTTTGTTTTTGATCTCATCAAAATCTGTCTTGAGTTTTGGATGGAAGAGTGGAAGGTCCGCTAGATCGATAGTGATTTGCTCGCCGCTCTCAGTCTTGTGCTGGATCAAAGATCTATCGCCAGGTTGTCGTCGTGAGCTCTGAGAGCCAATGGCAACAGCACCGAGGAGGTCGCCGGCAGTAGCAAGGTCGGCATCCATCTCGGCCTGTCGCCCGCGTTCCTTGGCGAGCTGTGGATCGTCGGCTTCCTCAAGCATTTGCGCCAAACGCTCCCGTTCGGCAGCATTCCTGGCTTGGTGCTCCGCAATTCGTTGAGTTTTGGGCTTTTTGTTCGCTGCTGCTTCTGCAGCCTTTTTGGCTTCGGCTTCGGCCTTAGCTTTTGCCTTCTCGCGTTCTTCATCGGAATCTTCGGCGTCCCAGGCGTCGGCAACCTATGCAACGAAAGAATCATATAGTTGTCAATGCTCTGTATGACTTTGGATATTTAGAAGATTCGTGATGCGTACTTCCTCTTCTTCCTCTTCATCGTCAAACTTGGACTTCTTCACGACCGGAGGCGGGGAGCCACCATCGCTTTCTTCATCGTCTAGGAGCTGCTTGTTAGCTGAATGCTGTTGAAGCTATTTTTTTTTAATTGATAGCGGGGCAAAAAAATAAGCGGCATACCCCACGCAGCCATGATTGCGGCGTCTGAGGTGTCTCTTAGAGCAGTAAAAGGGACGGAAAGAGTCCTAGATGGTCGTAATGGTTGTGAAGCTTACGGCAATAGCTCGGAGGGATATCTGATGGCAGATGTCGGTGATGGGAAGAAGGAAGGTGGACGTCGAATCGATCGATTTTTTTGATTGTTTGTTTTGGTCGACGTCGACAGCAAGCAGCAACGGCTGCATAAAAATTTTGTCTTGGCAGCCAACCAACCAGCTTTGATTGATTCTTTCGACTCGAAACGATTTATGTGAAATTGACACTTCACGTCGCCACAGCCTCGCGAACCATTCGATAGCCCCCGATACAGTTCAGTTTATGGAGGAGACGGAGGAGGTGTATTTACGGAAATTCTAACTCTCTCACACGCATACTATCACTCATTCGACGACGACTTCCAACCGTGATCGGACAGGCCATCGCTATCAGACGACACCTACCCGACAAGGTCCCCCTCCATACCCCGCCATCGAAAGAGAATAACTCCCGGCCATGGCCTCCTCGCTCACTCGCGTAGGCCTACGAACGGCCTCGCCGTTCCTCCACTCCACCCTTCCCCGCCAATCCGTCCTACAAGCAACTATAATCCGTCGCACCGCCTCAACAGCCACAACCTCAGCAGCATCGCCTACAATAAACAATGCCTCGACCGCCTCATCAACAGCCAGCCGTACAACCGCGCTCGACTGGAACTCGTTCCTCAAGCTACGCAAGCAAAAGAGACGTTATAACCTCGCTGGTTCCATATTCTGCTCGATCGTGACATCCACCGTTGGTCTCAACATTCTGGGAACCCAAGAGATCGATCCATCAAAGATGATATACGGCCTTGATCCGCTCATGGTGCTCGGTTTCGGATTGATCGCGTGTGGTGCTACCGGATGGTTGATCGGTCCCGTGGCGGGCACTCAAGCCTTCAAGCTTATGAATCGGAGGTGGTTGCCAGAGATCACAAAGGTTTGGATCCTCATATTTGACTTTATTTACTGTGTCGGTGTCTAACGAATCGCGTTGTTGTACAAACTATAGAAGGAAAAGGAATTCTTCAATCATATCAAGAAGAACCGTGTGGATCCTTCCTTCCAGAGCTTCTCGAACCCCGTGCCGGATTATTACGGTGAGAAGATTGGGTCATTGTCGCAGTACAGACAGTGGTTGAAAGACCAAAGAGCATACAACCGAAAGAGGGAAAAATTCTTATAAAATAAATAACGCTCCGAACTGAAAGCATCAAAAAGAAATTGATTGAAACACTCAGCCTTTTATCTGACTAGAAACTCTGAACGGCGTTGGAATATCTGGACAAGAACAAGATCGCAAAAAAACCAAGCCGCCAGAACGACTGACTGAAGCGGTTGGTTATAGAAGATCAGAAATTGCACCGTATTAGAACAGTGAGGGCTGTCCTTTGGTCTCAAGTCGTTCATCCCTTGCCGCTTTATCCCGCAGTTAGTATTAACGATTTCGTCTCCACACTGACCGGGTTACCTATGATTACGCACGACGACCCTTACCATCGGTTCACCTCTACGGCCCGCGCTTCGATGCACCACGCTCTACTTGTTACATCTACGGACAATAAACACCACTACTACTGTATTATAGACATTTTTCTTTCTTTTCTTTTCTTTTTCTTCCTTGTCATTTATTTCGTCGAATCGTGTTTGGGATTGGTTTTGTTCATATAGTTATAGTTGGGGAGTGCGTAAATATATGCTAGGCTATGATTTGAAGTGTTCACTTTGTTTATGTTATCTCGAATCGTCTAGAGCAGTGAAAGAAGAGCGGTCTCGAGAACGAGCACACTGAGGCCAAGAGAGGAGAGGCTCGGAATTGTGCGTGCCTGCATGTATGTGTTACATTATTTTATCTGCAGTAGAGATGATGGTAAAATACAACCCTCTTTCAAAGAAATTTATATATCTATATTAATGAAAAGAGTTCTATCAAAAGAAACGTAATGTATATTCATGTTTTCCATATATTCATGTGAGCGGTCTAAAAGCACCTGGTTATCATGCGTGCATGGTTTATACAACCATTCAAAGGACCAAATAAAATACAGGCATAAAAATCTATGTGCATTAATTTTGATACAAGATCGCGCCAGTGCATATAGTCCCGAGGACTTCTTAACCTTTGATAAAACAGCCCCCACCTAATAAATCTCTATCAGAAACAACAACGAATGTTGATAGTATCCTTAAATCCCCTCCTTCCCTGGCTCGATCATCTTCTTCAGCTCCCACTCTCTCGTAAAATTGTTCCTAAAAATTGTCAAATCCTTAATCAACTCCTGCGAAGCCTTAACCACCGCTGCCCTCGGATTTGTTTCATCCGTGGTCTGAACCCTCAACTCGAAGTTCGGGAAGAGAGGATGCGGGATTTTATAACCGGCAAAGAGGACTTTGGGATCTTTGAGGAGTTGAGCGCGGAGAAGATTGCCAAGGGTGTGATCTTCCTTGTTGAAGGTGAAGGTGACGCAGTTTGGGACGCCTTGATAATTAGAGACATGTTAGAAACTATCCGGAGCTTAATTTCATGAATGGGCATTGAAGAGGGGACGTACGAGTTTCGTCGACAGCGGTTACCCTAGTAGTTCATTCATTAGCTATTGCGATGGTGGTATGGAGAGAGAGGAAGCCTACTTTTCTTCGCCATCTTGCATAATAAACAGTTCGAATCTATCGGGAGCGGAAAGGTCAGCTACGTCAGAGAATCCGTGAGGTCGGTTTCTCCAAGGCTGGCGGCTCATGGTTGAAAAGTTATCCTTTTTGAAGCGGGCGAAGGCTTCATCTGGAGGCAACGAGATGGTCTTCGATGCGGAAGTAGGGCGCGGCGACTCTCCCAGGATTTCACCTTCCTCGAGGTCATCAGGTGTGGAGAATCTCGAGTTCATGATGGTGATTTATGATGTCGATGGTAGTTGTAAGGGAGTGTACAAAGTGACCAGATGAAGGTTGTTAAAGAAGTTGGTGATGATGATGCTCCACGGTGTCAGAGGGAATTCGGTGAGAGCGTGACGTCTTCCAGCTGTGTAGACACCCTTCTTCCACCTCTTTCCCTCCCAGCATCACCAGAAAGCCGGGTATCATCCATCCATCCAACAAACAGAGGCAACTAATGCCTTCCAATCCTCCTCTACCAACAATTAAACCTCTCCATCATCCATCGTAATATAATCGGATCGCCCGTCGCCAGTTATCGTCGCATCATCGTCGCATCATCGAAAACCGAGCCAGAACCGCCAACTTTGGAGCAAACCGCGACCTAAAGAACCATTAAAGGAGCGGACCAACATACCGGTCTGGTGCGTTCATCTTGACGGCCTTTAAAGTCTCACGACTCTACGTTTTATATATAATGCGTATATAATTATATGGAAGAGAAGAAAACGAAATGTATCAAAGGAATTACGGCTTATCGGAGACGTTTCTGAACAACCATCGTTAGCACTGGATCCTGAGACGAGGTTATCACAGCTCTACTCACAGCTCACGCAAGCTCTCTTTCTAACTTCTGCGGTTCGTTTCGTTTTAGGTATTTCGAAATCCTCCACCGGCCGCCCCCCGATAAGAAGAAAACTAAGGGATAAACACGTGTAGTTACCCCTATAGGAGCGATAAAGAGGCTCTTACAGTGGCGGATACGGAGAAGTCGCGATTCGGAGGATAGAAAGCTTCGAAAGGATCGATGGAGGATTTAAGCTTCTGAAAAGCAAAAAGATGGCCAGTGCTCTCTTTTGGGGAATTGTGGCGAGATTCGCGCACCAGAAAGCCAAATTTTTAGCGCGAATTTTCTTTCTTTTTTCAGCTTACCCAGACCCATCGCCCTGTTAGCGAGAGCCACAGACTGGGAGATCAAATCCACGGGAATGGCACCTCGCTCTGTCAAAAGTTAAAATTCGCTCGTCCTTGTCGCCGAAGTGTGGGAGCTTGATCGACAGGCCTAAGTGTACGACACAGATAGAACGTGGCCCTGCATGGGATAGGAACGATAACAGCTTGGGCGACGCAGGGGCCAGGCACCGATGCTTGATCAATGGTTACGACTGTTTGAATAGACGAAAGGCCGACTGCCTGGTGCTGCCATGACTGATGCGAGATGCGAGTGGATAAATCGATAAGTCTCTCGTCATTCTTTGTCTTTTTTTTTTTTTTTTTTTTTTGGCAGAGCGGGGCGAGAAGAAAGCATGCTGCAGGGGACGGCCGAGGGTATGCGGCGGAGTTCAATTTCGAATTGAATATGTAAGAAGGTAAGCCATGAGGTAAGTCATGTCTCATTCTTTTTTATTCAAATGTATTCTAATATTCGCTTTTATTGAATAATTGTTTACTGAGCAGTTTTAAAAAGCCCCAAGCAAATCTGCGGAGTCAGCCTCCCAGACGAATTTCTCGAATATTTCGAAGCCCTTTATCGATAGGTGAAATTGGCTAACAATCATGTCGAATGCCTGCTTGGAATGTTCGAATACTTTATTTGAAACTCAGCTCTGGCTACTGAGAGGAAGGAGCAGCTGTGGAGCTTGCTCTGTCAGATAGAATGCTATTTTGGACGCTTTGACGAAAGGAAAGGCCTATTTAGGGCTCGGCGTCAATTTTCTGTCTCCGCAGACCCTGTTTCTCGCATTTCGTTTGCTGTGGGTACACAACCGTGACAGGTACATGAATATGTTTCTTAGATTCTCGACATTTCGCCTGCATTCGTCTGGCTACTTTGCATTGCATGCACTAGGTCCAAATTGAGAATCGGGGCACAGGCGGATTGGGAACTTGAAGCCAACGATCAACGTCGGCGCTTCCAACTATGACATCGTGAACTCACGGAAATTCGCAAGACTCTCACTAAGCTGGCCAAGTTGACCACATAACAGATGTATTCCGATAGTCTCAAGCCTAATATATCATTCGTGTTTGCCTTGATTTCAAAGTTTCTCACTTGCTTTGTCGTCTTTTGTGCTGATATAATCTGAAACGCATCAAGCTTCTCACTTGGATGAATTGTGGTAGGGCGGTGAGATTTTTAATTTTTAATTTTTTTTTTCTACTGCGGCTTTCAAATAGTTACATCTGACCACCCCTGGGCATGACCACGCATGGGGCCTTTAACCTCGAGTACGAAGGCTCCGCTTTCTGATAGGCGCTGCTAATTACTACTGTATATAACCATCTTGCCCATCCTTGACTATTTTTGTTTCTTTCTCCCGCTCTGACCTTTATACACTATTTGCTGACGAAAACCTGTTGTCTTTATTCACTCTTTTTTTTTCTCAGCCCCAGTCACCCTCCATCAAGTTGACTAACGTGCATCGATTCCTGCACCCACTGACTCAATCCTAGCTTGAGGCCTTGCACATCGATCGATCTTTAAAAGCCACGACAAATCCACCTACCCCTCTCGAAAGGAACAGACGGACAGTCCAAGTACTAGTTCCGTCGCACTGTCATGCCCGTGATGTCTAAACGAAACGTCTTCACCACAATAACTCCGCTCCCGCCTTCGATCTCCCGCAGGACGGTGATCGATTTCTTCCACAACCATGAGGCCATGATTGATCTCAACCCTCTGGTCATCGAACGCCACCCGATCAAAGCACCCGATGATTCGTCCCCGGATGAGGCTTCTTGCATCTGGTATTCCCTGACAGATAAGGTGCACTATCTACCCGGTGGCATCGCTTCTGGGAACGTAAACTACACGGCTTGCTTCAACGACCTACCGAATGGTGTACAGACACATTGTCGCGCTCCAGCATCGGTGGACATCAGAAGCTTGTGGAGCATAAGAGGCTCGCTTCCTGGTACGCATTCAGCATTCCCCACATTCCTTGATGTTTTTAAGCATAAAACAAAGATGTGGGGAGAAACATTCCACTGACACCTGGTGAAATTATAGGCGAGCCTAAAGAACCGATGGAACTAGGACTCGTAGTTCCAAAGGAAGGACTGTACATCCGAGAAGATGTAGACCTGCGATGCAACTTTATCTTAGCCTCCTTTGTCAAAAAGACGTTGAAAAAAGCCCATTCGGTGCTCATGGACAGATTGACGGTTTCTGCCGAGCGAAAAGAGGTGGACAAAGCGCTTTCCAGCCAATTTCCCATGCGCAGCGATGCCGCTTCCACAAACACCACCGCTGGTCCCTCGGATTCGAAGGGGAGCATCTCAGCTCAGTCTGTCACCGGCCAGCAACAATATCCCCCAATGGGTGCCCCGATATTACCGCACGGATCTCAACACCCCGCGTATCTAGGTCATCCTGGAATGCCGCCATACGGATACTCACCACACGACCCCAACTTTCCCCATCAATACCCACAACACTCCCCGCTTAGTAGCCCGGACCCACGAATGTCGGATCCTCGCTTCAGCATCGCCTCCTCGCCATCAGCAGATCCTAGAATGTCATACCAGTCCACACAATCATATTCGTCATATGGGAGTCACGGCCAACTCCCGCCCCACTTGAACCCACCAACGTATCCTCCTGGATACGGATACGGTGCTCCAGGATATTACCCTCCACCGATGCCTATGCCTTACGGGCATGATAATAACATGACCCACGCGTGGCATCCACAGCACGGGTGGTATCAGACGAGTATCCAACCCGTCGAAGTTGCTGGCTCGGTCGTAGCTTCACCGCCTTCTTCTTCGACGGGGGACAAGAAGGGAGTGGAGGGGGATAAGAAGGATGTAAAAGAGGAGAGTAAGACTGCTTCTAATGCTGCAAACGATGACAAGAGGCTCGAGGCATATCCTCAGTCGGTAAGGCAGGCTACCTTTGAGCTCGCATAACCACAATAACGCGAATGATATGGTTGAGGACGTATTTTTTATTTTTTATTTTTTTTTTTATTTTTGCTTTTTAATTCATTTTACATTTTCTTGATAGCTAGCTCTGGAGCGAAAATTTTAATCGGGTCTCGATTGTGGGCGTTGTAGGTTCTATACACCGTATAATTTTTATATTTTTTCAAGTCGCCTTAATTACTCAGGTATTCATGTATAGCGTTTTTATTTTCAATTGGTAGTTGGACATACTCAAATCTTAAATCTTATATGCATACAACCGCGAATAAGTAGCAATAAGTCCCGTGTCATAAAGTCCTGGTATTAATATTTTCAGCCTCATGCCTGAGAGGGATATGAGCCCTAGCTAAACCTTGAACTTTTTGCCAGGCATCAATATGCATGTTTCAGCCGCACGAAGCGAGCGAATTTGCATGTTCTCCACTTGATTTAGCGGAAAAACATCGATTTCTTGATGGCGGCTGGCTAGTGCTGATATTAGGATCCCAGGGGGGGTTCCATGGCATACATATGCCGGCATTGTATTGTATATTACTGAATTTCGCTTCTTGAAACAGCTTTGACGGATAACATTCTGTATACTTGAGATAGAGTTCAATAGATATCATGATATACATAATCTGGTCATAGTAAATTTACGTAAATTCAATTTTTAAAAGTTAGATTCCAGGCCTGCGAGGTTATAAAATGTAGTTCCGATTTTGTGTGTTGTGTGTGAGCTTTGAATTCAAGCTTGATTGATTGGGCCATCGGACTTCAGGCACCTTTTCTTTCAATCCATCTACCCTTGACTATAGTCGACTACCCATCCACCAGACCTCTTTAAAGTTTTATGAACTCCGGATTGCGCACCATCGCAGTTACCTTGACCAGGTCATTTGTGTGCTTCAGCTTTCTGCCTAAAAGACCAATCCGAATTCGAAGACCACTTACCCTGATTTCATCACCTTGCAAAATCTCTGCATCTCAACGAAACATAACAAACGTATCAACCATGGAGACCGCCAAAGCTGCAGCAGACCAGATCGTAGCCAGCCCTGCCAAAAAGCTGAAAACCGAACCAAAGACCATCGGCACTCATAAGTATGTTCCCTTACTTCCATATAATCTCAATAACATCGATTGTTAACTATTCTCGTTCTAGTGGCGCCTTTCACGTATGCAATTCTCCCCACCACCCCTCCTGCCCCACCATGACCAATCCCTAACCTAGAAACTTCAATTTCAACTTCAGGCCGATGAAGCATTAGCAGTCTACCTACTCCGCCTAACCCCAACCTACAAAGACTCCCCGGTAACCCGCTCCCGCGATCCACCAACCCTCGAAGCATGCGACATCATCGTCGACGTCACGGGTGTCTACGACGGCACCAAACATTTCGACCACCACCAACGTTCTTTCACCGAGACTTTCTCCCCGAAACACGCCACAAAACTCTCATCCGCCGGATTGATCTATAAACATTTCGGAAAGGAGATCATCTCACAATACACCGGCGCTCAAGAAGACTCTGACACAGTTGAAATACTGTATCAGAAGATATACACCGACTTTATCGAAGCTATCGATGCGAATGATAACGGCATCTCCGCGTTCTCGGGCACTCCCAAGTTTTCAGAGAAGGGTATCACGTTACCCTCCATGGTAGCGGGTCTGAACCCTCGTTGGAACGAAAAAATCACAGACGAACTCAGCAACAGCCAATTCGAAAAGGCGTCGAAATTGATGGGTGGTGTGTTTGTGGATAAATTAGAATATTACGCTAAAGCGTGGTTACCGGCCAGAGAGATAGTAGTAGAAGCTGTCAAGAATCGCTTCGATGTTGATGAAAGCGGGAAGATTATAAACCTCGGTATTTCGTGTCCGTGGAAAGAGCATTTGTTTAACGTGGAAGAAGAGATGGGGGTTTCAGGCGAGATTTTATACGCGTTGTATAGTGATGGGAAAGGGTGGCGGATCCAGGCTGTGTCGGTTAGTAAAGATAGTTTTGAGAATAGGAAGGGCTTACCGGAGAAATGGAGGGGAGTGAGGGATGAGGATTTGAGCGAGTTAACAGGGATTCCAGGGTGTGTGTTTGTGCATGCTAGTGGGTTTATTGGGGGGAATAAGACGGAGGAGGGGGCAAAGGAGATGGCAAGGAGGGCGGTTGCTGGGAAGGACTGATTGATATAAAAATGGTATTTCGTTTGGACATATTATTGACTTTTGGGTATCAAACTAACTATACTATTATCAAAAAGTTATCAATGCCAGGATATTGATATATGATGCAGAGAGCTTGAGATTATGCATCACGGGCGAATTCCATCAGCTTTTTCCTACTCCTCTCTGCTATTTCTTCATACTGTGACATTCCTCGATCCATGAGCTTCATCGTCCCTTTGCTGACTCTGTAAACTGAACCCTTTGGAGCTTTATACCCTGCCTTCCCGCTGCTTTCCCCGAAATCTTCATCCTCGTCACCACTATCATCTTCATCATCATGTGCGCTCTCTCCTTCCACGACACATCGCATGAAGAAACGGTCGTGGGTGACCACCAATACAGCTCCTCTAAACTCTTTTAACGTATCAACCAAACTTACTATCGTATCACTGTCCAAATGAGTGGTTACTTCGTCGAGAATTAGCAGATGAGGAGGCGTGTATAGCAAGCATGCCATAGCAACCCTACTCCTCTGACCACCACTAAGACTTCCCAATGGGATATCACTCGTGATCCGTCCCTGCAATCCCAACCCCGCGAGAACTCCTCTCGCTTCTTGCTCCGATAACTCGGGTGCGGAATTCATCAGATGCTTCAATGCCGTCAGACCTGTATTTTCCGCCGATATCGTCTCCAATTCCTCGACGATGTGCTGCGAGAAATACGCCACTTTCAACCTCGGATGTACTGTCACCGACCCGACCCTCGGTTTATGCTGTCCCATACACAACTTTACAATCGTAGATTTCCCACTCCCGTTCAGCCCGCAGAGTCCGACTCTCGCACCCGGATGGATCGTTAAATTGATATCCGTCACCGTATCCACCTTGGCCCCGGGATATCTATAACTGACATTCTCCAACGCGACCAAACTTCCCGGAAATCGCAAGTCCGGTGGCTCCAGCGGGAATCTTACGACAGAAGTCTTATCCATAGTGGGTATCTCAATCTCCGCTCGCGCGGTGAGATGGTACCCGCCCAGGTCTCTGTTCAACTTAAACCTCCCCCCTTTCAACCCGACTTCCAACCCTGTTCTCTCCTCCAATTTTTTCTTCCTAGACGCAGCTTGCTTCAACTTCTTATCATCCCCGGACTTCTTCGCCGCCGCGGCATTATTCTCAATCGTCTGCTGCATATGCGCGACCTTCTTATCCTGCGCATCCTTCATCCTCGTCATCCGCTTGATCTGTTTCCACTTCTCCACCTCCCACGCCGTCTGGGTACCCTCAAACGTCTCCAACTTTTGCTCCCTCAATACAATCAAATCGGTACCGATCGTATCCGCGAACGTTCTATCGTGGGTCACCACGACGAGTGTGGTATCCGTCATATTCGACAAATGGTGTTCCAACCACATGATCGAAGGCAGATCGAGATAATTTGTCGGTTCGTCAAGCATCAACACGTCAGTCTTTTGAAACAACGCCGCAGCGAGTAACGCCCGCGTCTGCCAGCCCCCCGACAGCGATGCGAAGGGTCCATCAATCTTATCATCCGGGAAGCGAAGTCCCAACAGTATCTTCCTAGCTTGTACGCTCGACTGCGAAGCGGACGTGGCATCGAGGTACATTTGCAAATCGTCCAGCATCTCCACCGCTAGCCGTGTCTCGCTTTCGATGGTTTCAGCGGGGAGCTCATCACTGAAGGATGTTAGGGATAACTCTGATACGACGACCTCGTCTTCCATTTTATTCAACACTTTTCTAGCATCCCACCCTCGTGCGCCGGAGCGGCGTTCAGCGATCAGTTTAGCGCGAGTGAAGGAGTCGACGAGACGGGCGTGGGAGAGGGTACGGTAGGCTTTTACTATAGCTAGTGGGTTCGAGGTATCCTCGAGTGCTTTGGAGAGGGTTGCGGTGTCCTGGAGTGCTCGTTCGCGTTTGGCATCGCTACGGAGGACGTATTCGAGGGTTGTGGTTGTAGGGGTTGTGAGTGATTTTGATTGGGATGTTTGAGAGAGGAGGAGGGTGCGAAGGTCGAGTGGGAGGCCGGGGATTCGCTGTTCTGCGATGCATTTTAATAGCGTCGATTTACCTAATTATTATATAATACACAAGTACTTTTATATTAATGTCTTTTGCGGTTTTTGCATTTGGTGATATAATAATGGGTAGGATGCATGCAATGCAATGCAGTATACGTACCTGTCCCGTTTCGTCCGACGAGGACGTAATGATTACCCTCGAGAAAACGAAGGTGAGCGTGTTGTAATAAATCACGATCTTTGACGGAGATGGAGAGGTCTTTGATGTCTATTTCGCGGGAGGCGGCGCTGAGTTCTGCGTCGACGTGGAAGCGGGATTGTTGGGCGGTTACGATGATGCCGTCTGCCGGGACCGCGGTTTGGAGGTGGGTTTTTGATGCTTTAGTGGCGGATTTGTGGGGTGGCATTTTATTTATATATACTATAGGCTCAACCGAATATTTGTGTGTTTTGAGGGGAGTAAGTGACGGCGGATTAATGATATATATATATATATCCGAATCGAAGCCTTGCGACTGAGATTGATATGTATGTTGATATTAATTTGTTACTTGATTAATCAAGAGTCTGGTTAGTGTGTTGGATTTGTTGGATTTGCGAATTGGGACAGACGGTTGTACTTCGGATTTCGACGTTAGCTTGGGGACTTCTGATCAATTGTTTAGCTTCTGCTCGCACGTTTAATCCGGCCAAAATCAACGTATAGGTGTTCTCGCGTTCCAGGTCAGCAAAGTAGACTATCCAGGTTGATCGAAACCGGGCTTTCAAGGGATCTTATAAACATTCCATTCACACTCCAGCTTCGTCCCGGATCGATCCCATGCAATGTGTATATGTACTTTCGGGGAATGGATATTGGGAAGGTTGAGTTTAAGCGAGCCAAGAAATGATTCATTCTGAATTTCTGTAGGTCCAGGGTTTACACCTACATGCATTTACGGCTCTGCGGCATATGAACCCGTTTCTAGCTTCGAAGTTTTACATTTTAAATTTTCGCAGTTCGGAACCTTTCGAAAGCTAGAGATATATGACTTATTTAACTTGACATCTTTTATTTGATCATTCAACAATACTTTTTTTTTTCTTTTTCTTAATTTATGTAATGAGTAAAAAGAAGATGCATGGGTTTATGGTTTGAGTATGAATGATACATATTCAGCGGCGGCGTTTACCAGACCCTTCAATGCGCGAACTAGAGCTAAACGCAAACTCAAATCAATTATCAAATAAACCGCACATGTGTTATATTAAATAAAACATCGTGATATGCCCTTGATGGCATATACTAGAATACTAGTATACTACTATTTATCCAATTTAGGTGCCTCGGCGAGTAACTTGCTCAATCTATCATCGAGCCACTTGACATCTTCCATATTCCCTGGTGGACCGCCAGCCCAATGGCCCCATATCGACGGATAGACATCCAACTCTCCAACCCCAGGCTTCATACACTCCACCTCATACTCCGAATCCTCAGGCCTAAAAATTCATCCATTTCCATTTCAAACACATATTAGCCCTCTAACTTTATAATACGTACGTTACCCACCCTTTATAACGTCAACGGAAATTAGGATACGGTAACCAACTTACGGAAAGTATAAATCAGTCTTACTGGGCAACACCAGCGTCCTAGCCTTGATACTCCCCATCGCCTTTTCGAAATCTCCATTATACGGCTCCTGTCGACTGACATCCCCCATCTGCCAAGTCTGAACCATCGCCAGCAGGTTCTCGGGGTCTTTACTCAACGCCCATTTCTCCCAAAACGTAACCATAAACTCCTCCAGATCCTTCGCTCCGTAACCCGTTTTATACAATTCCTTTCTATAAAACGCCTGACTGAAGCCCCACCCTGCATACCCCCTTCCGAAAGCCTTCAAACCAACCGTTCGCTCCTCTTCCGTCCATTTTCTCCGTTCAGCTGAACTGCCGTCTTTGGTCTCCACACGACCGGCCATGCTGCCGGCGGATTGCACGCCCTTCGCGGCTAGGAGGGCAGATTTCACACCCTCGAGGAATACTTGGTTGTGAATCGCCGTCTTTGCAGATGCACAAAATGGGACGCAAATGTCCATAAAGTCGGGGTATTGCGTCGCCCATTGGAAGGTTTGACAGCCGCCCATGCTCCAACCTAATATACACCTCAAATGCTTGATTCCCAACTTTTCCGTGAGTAGTTTATGTTGAGCGCGCACGTTGTCGTGTAGGGTCACATCTGGGAAGGGAGAGATGGAGGAGTTGGAAGGGGAGGTGGATTGGCCGTTTCCTAGCAGTGCTGTGATTATTATAAGGTAGTTTGACGGGTTGAGGGCCTTGTCGGGACCGATGAGCCATTCGTTGTCAGAGATCAGACCGGAGAACCAGCCCGGGTAGAGGATTGCGGGGGAGGAAGGGGAGCCGTATGTTTTGTAGGCGAGGAAGGCGGAGGGGAGGGTGCCGCCGTTTTGGAGGGAGAAGTCGCCGAGGGGGAAGGTTTCGTAGTCCGGGGAGGTGAGGGATATGGATTTGAGCTTATCCGTTATCGACATGTTGTATAGATTAAAGGTGGAGCTATTATATATAATAATATAAGACTACTAGTATATTCTGTAATTGAGCTGCGCAATTGCTGCTAACAATGTTTGGAAATAGTACGTAGGGATATATTGTAGTAGATATACGCTTACATTTTCTAGAATCTTGATATGATTTTTATTTTATTTTTATTTATTTTGGAGATTGAGGACTCGATCAATAATATCCCAAATTTGATTGATTCTGCAGGACAATTGGACCCTTTAAATACAGCCGATGTCTGGATGCATTTATAATTACCCCGCATTCCATAAAATATACCTATTATAAGCCGTCCCGTACGCCAGCGGCTGGCATTTCGGCAGGGTTTCATTGGCACCATATGTGTAACGTTACCGATTGAGGATTCATGTTATCAAAAGTTTAGATAATAATAATATCAGTCCAGATACCTCAAAACATTGGTGCTAAGCTGTCCCGACGGAACAGAATTTATCAAGGGAAACTTGTAAATTTGAAAAATCAATTAGTCAAAATTATCAAACTGATGCATTTTCTTCTCAATTAATTTACCCTTCTGAATGGCTTTGCATGCTAAGCTATCGCTTGGAGAGATTTATTCATGTATGAGAGAGGCATGGTATGTTCTGTTGCCACTGAAAGACGTGCATAGCCTCAGCTAACCGCACCCCGAAAGGTACCCTCTAATTAATTCGAATTAATGCAAAATCAAAACAAATACGAAAGACCATGGTAATGACGCACATGAAAAGCCAGCCAGCCAGCCAGCCAGCCAGCCAGGTTGACCGATAGAAGCGCCCAAAGATTACGTTTACAAATTCGAAGGCTGTGTGGTGCGAACTAACCTTAAAATGGTAGCATACATATATTACACACGTGCGGGACAAGTCTTCCGACGAAGCGAATATGTATGCATGCTCATATGCTCATCTCGTGCCATCGATGAATCCTTTTCTTTGTTCATTGCAAGGCATAATTATAATCATCAGCCTTGCTTGCTTGTGCTTGACAGTCCGAGTCCAGTTCGTACCATAATCGTATTTCCCTTCCGCGGGAGATTTGAAGTCTTAATTATCTTGGGAGGGCAACGGACCCTGCATGCGCATGCATGCATACATCATCCGGCAACCTCGAGCCCATCGGAGTCGCATAATAATATTTTCATTCGTATTTGAATATTTGTATTTTGAGCGCCGCTTAAATATCCGAACTTGCCCCCCGCCAACCCCTCCGAGTCGAGTCATCATTAATTCATTTTAACACTTTTTCTCCGAACTCCTCTCCCAAACCGATAAAACCATACCATCATCGTTATTCGATAGATTTAATATATACACGACCATATATACAAAGACCCGAATATAGCGAGCCTGCCTTCGAAAACGACCGACTGACTGAAGCTTTGCATTGTGATATCGTTCCGGATCCTTTGAGGTTTTGAAACGACACGACAACACATTTTGACCATCTGACGGCGACTTTTTTGATTCGATTCATTGCAAGTTCGTATAACCTCGACATTTAAATCAATCAATCAATAGCACCAGCAGTACTTATTTATATATTTCGAGACAGTTTTTAGTTTAGTAGAGTATATATACTAACCATCTCCGCTCGTATAAAGTAGTCTCGTTCCATCACATCTTCATCAAAACACACACGATAAAATATTTAGATTAAAGAGGGAAAGACCACAATCCGAAAGCCGAATGTCATATCAGCAATATCCAGGCGGCTACGGCCAGCCTCCAAACCAGTTCGGTGGTGGTGGTGGCGGTTACCAACAGCCTAATTTCGGTGCTCCTCAAGGATATCCTCCTCAGGGACCTCAAAACTACCCTCCTCAGCAACAAGGAGCCGCCGGAAGCTATTACAACCCTCAATCCCAACCATCGCCTCAACCGCCTCAGGGAGCTTATGGTGGTGGTCAACAAGGCTATCCAGGCCCGCCTGGATACCCTCCTCAGCAAAATTACACCGATAGAGGACAGTACCAACAACCTCCTCCTCCTCAAATGGGAGGTCAATACCCTCCAGGCCCGAATGCTTACCCTCCAGGACCAAGCGGATACGGTGCTCCTCCACCGAATCAATACCAACAACCACCGCAAAACTATGGCGGTGCTCCTCCATACGGTGGCGCTCCCTCTTTATACGGTGGTGCCCCTCCATACGGTGCTCCCCCACCACAAGCTTACGGAAACCAATACCCTCCACAGGGACAATACCCACCACAAGGGCCATACCCACCCCAATTCCCCGGTGCTCACATGGGAGGTCATCCGGACGGCCCCTCGCCAGGCTTCGAAGAACCCCTGCAGGCCAACTCCCTAGAATACCGCAAACAAGCCGACGCTCTCCGCGTAGCGATGAAAGGATTCGGTACCGACGAAAGCGAACTGATCCGCGTGATATCAAGCCTACAAACCCCATACGCCGTCCAAGGAGTTTCAAGAGCATTCAACGAACGATACAGCCGCGATCTCCTAAAAGACGTCAAGAGCGAGACCAGCGGCAACTTTAGAAACGCACTATTATCCGTCCTCCGCGGCCCTTTACTCGAAGAAGTATACGCCCTCCACAATGCGATTCACCGTCCCGGCACCACAGAATCCGTCCTCAACGACGTCCTCCTCTGTCGTTCCCCGCCCGATCTCGACGCTATCAAGAGAACCTACCAGCGTACGTTTTCGAGAGATTTGGAGAAAGACGTCAGGGGGGATCTGTCGATGAAGACGGAGATGATGTTTGCGTTCGCCCTCCAGCATCGAAGGGCGCCGGATAGTCAACCTGTTGATATAACCCAGAGCGAGCGGGATGCGTATAACGTACACGTCGCCATGGAGGGGGTAGGCGCGACGGCGTCCGTAACGGGTGGAGTGCTCGGGGCCGGGACGCATCAGGAGGCGGTGTATAGTACCATATTGGCGAGGAACGATGCCCAGATCGGAGCGCTGGTGCAGAGTTATGAGAGATTGTACGGGAGAAAATTGGAGCATTCGATTGAGAAGGTCAGTAAAAAAAAAAAAAAGCAAAAATCCATAATTTCCACGATTTAGGAATATATATAGATATATTAACTTTTGTGATTTTTTGGGATGTGTAGAAATTCAGCGGTCATATGCAACAAGCGCTACTCTACGCCGTCCGCGGTGGGACAAACAAAGCTCAACGGGACGCCACATTATTGGAAGATGCGATGAAGGGGTTAGGTACCAAGGACGACCTGTTGATCCACAGACTTGTGAAGTATAGGTGGAACAAGGCATATTTCGAGAGCGTCAAGGCCGCGTATCAGCAGAAATATAACAGGACATTGGAGGATCGGGTACACGGAGAAACGAGTGGGGATTATAGAAGGTTCTTGGTGGCGTTGATCATCTGATTAACCTGGCCGCACTTTTTTTTTTTTAATTCCACTCCTTTTTTTTCCCTCTTTCACGAATTCGCTTTTGGTTTTATCAAGTATAATGGGTTCTTTTAGTTTTTTTTTTTTTTTTTTTTCAACAGTTCAGGCAGTTCAGGTAGTTGTGAATGATTCTTTTGTTAGTAGAAATATTTGTATGTAGATACCCGATCGACTCACCGTATGAAAAGTATATGCCCATAGCTTATAATCCTCCTTATCGCTTATCGGAAGACCGAGTGGTTATCTCTAATATCGCAATATTAAGTAATCTTCCCTAAATCTGAATCTAGAGCTATCCTTCCTCGCTTTCCGTAAGAGACTCGAATTATAATATCAACTATGAAATCTAAATTAATGTTATATTATACACTCAAGCAGATATCTTGACGTAATTCATGGTATTTAGAAACAAGAAATCATACATGCGGTTTGACGTATATATATGTACGTACATGTATACATGTACGACGAATGGCGAAATTTCGAAAATAAATCGTCATATGCGTGTGTGATATAAACCATTCCAGTCGGGATAAATCTATGAACCAAAACACCTATTTTTCACAATTCAGGTTTTTTTTTTCTCACAATCTGCAGCATCGCCAGAATGGGATATTATTATTATTATTATTATCACCAATATTATAATGAGTTGCATCCATCGAGGATGATAATAATATATATATATATCGATTGAGATGATTAAGTATATATATGGAATACGATACACAAAAGAGATGTCATTGCAAGTGTCACTACTTAGCAACTAACAAAAGAGTGAATATTGCTATACTATTATAGCATCTTATGATATCATCCCCTCAGCTGAAAAAAAAAATGTTGAAAATCCGCCAATATCGATATATCACCCCGACTGATTACCCCCTCCACCATAACTAACTAACAAAGAAAACATACAAAAGTATAAAAAAGTTCAAAAAAATAAACTAAACTTTACACCAGAAAAACAACACACTAAAGCCAAAGCAACTTTGCAGTAGAATAAGATATAAAATATAAAAGATATGAAAAAAAAAAAAAAAAAAAAAAAATGAAAGCAGAATATTTCTTTTGTTGTCGTAGCCGAGTGTGCTGATGCTGCTGGTCTTCGAGACCGTAATAACAGGGTATCGTCTAACCGTTCTGTCTCGTCGAGGAGAGGAATATAAAAAAATACTCAAGTATATATATAAAATATAAAATATAACCTCCACACAGCTGCCCCCCCACCATTCCATATGGCCATCCCGTGCAGTTTTCTCTCTCTGTTAGCCTGGGGGATGATCTCTCTCTCTCTCTCTCTTTCTCTCTCTGTGTGTGTGTGTGTGTGTGTGTGTGTGAGTAACCGTGATAAAAAAGAAAAAGAATACCAAAAATAACAGACCCAATTTTTTTGAAACCGAATTCCTTCCTCTTCTCGACGAGACCGTAGGTTTGTTTTTTTTTTTTCGTAAAACAAGTAAATTGAAAAAAAAAAAAAGTAGAATACCTCCCCTTCCCAAACTGAAAGCAAGAAAGAAAACTTCAAGGCAAGAAACTTGGAAGGCAAAATCCAAAAAGTGTAATCACAAAGCAGAGGGCGAGAAACAAAAAAGCCTGGAAAGCAAAAAAAAAAAAAGAAAAAAGAAAAAAAGACAAAGATACTACTCCAGATTATACAAAAGAGAAAGAAAGATACAATCTTTTGCCGACCCCCGGAAAGAAGAAAAAACAAAAAGAGATAGAGATGGAAAGCGCCTGTCAAAATAGATAAAAAAAGAAAGAAAGAAAGAAGATGGTATAATCTTGTCATATATGTGTATATCACAAGATATTCTTATCGTGAACGGTACCTTTATACAACCTCGTCCACGTTTCGCAAACATCACCGTACGGCAACATCTTTGCCCTAAAGTTCAGCATAACCTGCCGATTCATCCCTCCCGACCATTCCAACTCGTAACAGCTGGTGACAACCTCGCCCAACTCCACGGGATGCGTGTGCCGCACAAAAGTCCTCAAAAGGGGGAAGATCTCCCCCGGTGAATTCCAAAGACTCGAGTTCACATCCGCGGATACGGTCTGCCATATCTTCGCCATCAACACTCGTTCCACCCAATCCACGGCGTCCTCCCACTGTTGCGAACAGATGTGGGGGATGTAAGGCGGCCAGAAGCGGTGTAGTTGTAGATGTGTCAGGTTGAGCGTGTTGTGATGGTATAGCATTGTAAAGTAGATGAGCACCCATCGTTTGGTTTCGGTGTTTGGTCGCGGACGTCCCTTGATGCTGAAATGGTGGCCGCGAACCTTTGGCGGTCGGACGGAGAGGAAACTGAGGATATCCTCGACGGCTTCGAGGTATTCTGTGATGACGCCGAAGCGGCGTAGTTGGCGGACATGGTACGGATATTCTTCAAACTGAGAACGCAGACCCCAGAAGCGGATCTCGTCGTCGGTTGGTTCGGCGAAGAAATGGGCGATGTAAGGGTCGCAGAGGTGGTTTTTGATGATTTCGTCACAGATCTGGCGGGGATAGGTCAAGAGGAGGTCGTTGAAGCGGGAGTTGGTGGCGCGGAGGGAGAGCAGTGATTCATTGTCGCCGAAGGACATGACCATCAGGAGCAGGTCGTCCGGGAGCGACAACAGATCGACAGGCATTTTTTCAGTCGTAGTTAAGTACTGAAGAAGAAAAAAAAAGGATATGATAAAATCTACGAAACCTCAGCTGAGACTGGGAATCTTTTTTTGATATATACTCGAGTATATATCAGTATATGTTACTCTCCGGATGTCGAATAACTCGTGGGAAAGATGGCGAATTCGAGCAACGCAGAGTTTCGAGATGTCAAGATGAAAAGTCCACCGCCACCAGAAATACCACCCAGGCAGCTTCTGCTGCTTCTGCTTCTGCTGCTGCTGGGAAACCCCTCCAGAGTTGAATATATTCCCATCTATTGATGGTTCATTCGATTCTCACAGTCGACGGCTGGTTTTCTGTATCCGTATGATTATATAATGTCGCCTTTTTCGTTCCCATCAGAAAGAAATTATTGATATTTTGTTGATAATAGTATTGTCAAGCCTCTGTCGGTAAAAAAGGCTATCGGTGGTGACGATAACAACAATGAGAAATTCCAAATATATTCGGCATGTGCTTGACCCTCCCTTTTATTCTTCTTCTTCTTCTTCTTCTTCTTCTTCTTTTTTGCTATTCTCTCCCTTGAGCTCTTATAATACGACTTGAACTGACTTGTCTGTGTGGCCTAGCTTGGTAGATTCGATGGAAGAATGCTCACAGAAGATGTGGGCAGGAAAAAAACCTGGGGAAAGGGTCGAATCCGGTACCGCCGGACTGGGAAGTGAAAAGAAAAAATAAAAAAAGGGAATAGAGAATGAATTGCAGGAACCGGAAGGGTACTTAGTTGGTTAGTTAGGGTGTGGAAGGGATTAAGGGTAGTTTGGGAAAAAGAACGAAAGAGGCGAATAGCGTCGGGATACCTGGTTGTCGGGACTGCTTGCTGTCGGTCTTGTCTGTCTGTCTGTTTCTCGCTATGCTATCCTTTCCAGCTTGCTTGCTTGCTGCTGCAGCGTCTTTTCGTCTGCTATATTTCCCATTTATTTGGGCCAGGCAGCAGCTGCATTGCATTAAATACCTCGCACTCTTTTTTCCCTCCGCGACCTTTTCTTTTCCTGTCCTGTCGGGGTCTTCCTTGGACTGGACTGGAACTGGGAACTGGAGGGAACTGCAACTGGGACTGGGACTGGGACCAGACTTGACTTGACTGGGGTGGGACTGGGACTGGGACTGGAACTAAACTAGTTAAAGTCTGGGGAGGGGCCGTCCTGCTAGTTACGGTCATCGTGCCAATTGGGCGCTAACCCGGCCACTAATCAATCAATGCTTGTTCAATCTCTCTCCCCCTCTGCCGTCGAAAAGAAACAAGAAAAAATAAAAAATAAAAAATAATAATAATGGAAAGAAAAAAAAGGTGTGTGGGTTTCGATTTCTAGTTCTCGGTGGGTTCCTTTCCACCCCTCGTTCTCTCATCCGTTTCCGACAAAGTTGTGAAGCTAGACAGGTTGGGGCCAAGGGCTTGGGGGGGGGGGGGGG
>LDDX01000158.1:100307-125039 GCA_012184315.1 Arthrobotrys entomopaga
AACCAGCAGTTAAACGGAGTCCAGCTTCCCAACGGAGGGAACGGAATTGGTTCCCAAAGGTCCCATCGCTTCGCCTTTTTTTTTGTTTCCTTTGCCTTTTCACCCGACAATACGGTACGGTACGCTAATGGGCAAAAAAAAGAGCAGGACGCTAAAGCACGAGGAAGTCACATTTTTTGGCGGGGGGGGGGCATAGGTACATCAATTAACCTTTTTTATTACAATATGAAGAGTCTCTCTGCAGCTAGCTATTGCTGCGCGAACTGGAACGAGCGAACGAGCGAACGAGCGAGCGAGTGAACGGATCGGGACTGGCAACAGTTGGGACTGGCCCCACAAAATTCATTCCGCTCGAATCGAATAAACTAGGTTAATTAAGAACTTAGTGTCAGTTGTACTAAAGTGATAAAAAGTAATAATAACGTGTGGGTGTGTCCAGATCAGAGCGTGCGGAAGTGTGTCTAGCTTGTCACATGCCTTGCCTGCCCGCTCGATGCATTATTTGATATTATTATTAAATATTAAATATTAAATATGGGTCGGTTCGTGGTTTTAGCCTTGTTGGAATAAATCTTCTCTCTCTTTCATGAATTCAGAAGACCCTTTAAAAATCCTCCAATCGCCCACGCTAATTGAATTGAAACCACCCTTGCACGTGTCCAAGCAGTTGTTTTTTTGGGCAAATTATAGGCGAACATAAAAGTACTATCACAAACATTTTATGGGGTGGGTTCGTGTGTTCAGCTTCGATCGTTTCCAGATCCCGTTGTACGTTTGAGTGGCTTCATATTAATACATCATCATCATCATCGTCATCGTCATCATCACAAGTGTAACTCAAATGACAAGAACAGAAGAAAAGGAAAGACACAATGTTTTGCCCGATATGACATGCACTGAATGGAGTATAATATTATTATTATTGGGGATCAGAGACACACACACACACATTCAAGCCTTTTTTTTTTTTTTGATTCTGTTTTTCAATCGAGCCGCCCAGCTCAGCCGCCCCCAAAATTTAAAACGCCCACTCTCTCTCAAAAACAAAAAAGATCGTACGATGATGATGATGATAATGATTAATATTCGATCCCAATCTCCTCGCTGAAAGACAAGTAAGCACTTAATTTCTGCATTTAGATAAGTATCTTTAATCTTCACTGCCAGAGGTCTGGGCAACGTAGACACTCGACCAGTTCTGTCCATCTCTCCACTCTGAACAATTGCAACGGTCTGATTCCACTATCACCTGTTAAAGATGGTGGTGTTTCGCCCGGTCTTTCTTCCGTGTCGCCACTGATCGCACCGGCACTAGCACTAGCACTAGCACTAGTACTGTCGGCCGCCGTCCCACCTTGACAGGCTTGACGACTAGCTGCTGCTGCTGCTTGCCCTTGACCGCTGCCACCGTGATGATAATGATGACCTCCTCTTCTTCCTTCCCCTTCGTCTTCTTGTCGAACCCTATTCTTCAGCTGTCGCACCCTGACACCATGTCGCTGGCATATTTCCAACAGACCCTTATTCTCCCCCTCTCCACCCATCACGAATCCCACATCTATCCTCCTGTGAAATAATAGCGCGGCAAAATCCGTCGCTGAATCCCCCACATACACATTCAACCCTTCTTCTCCTTCTCCTTCTCCTTCTCCTTCTCCTCCTCGTCCGTCTCCTTTATCCTTTCCCTCTGTTGGTGGTGGTGGTGTCAATATTTGAGTTTGAGTTTTAACGGTTATCGGTCTGATATTATTATTATTATTATTACTGCTAGCGTCCGAACCCGTATCCACTACTTCTTCCTTCTCCTCTTTTTGCTGGAAAATGTAATCCAATACCCGCAACTTATCATCCGCAGTCCATATCCCATGCTCCTCTTCCTCCTCCTCCTCCTCCTCCTCTTTCATATTTTTGTCGCCGCTACTGCTACCATTGCTAGCAATAATTTTGTGATTATGAAACCACCTATCCATTTTTCCCGTCGTAACGCCCGCTTCATCCGTGACGAGTTCGTTAGCGTAAACCTCCACTCTTGATAATACATCATCATCATCATCATCATCCAAACCCTCGTCGACACTCTCTTCAACACCCACCATCACCCTCCTCAACACCTCTGTTATGAAAAACCTAGACCAGTTCACGCTCACTATACACACCCTTCCTCCACCACCATCTTTTCGACCGAGAACTTGACCGAACAACCATTTCAATTCTCGCGCATGACGAACGGTCACTTTACTCGCAGCTGTGATTATATCTCGTCGCGTGATACCCTTGAACACCTCCGATTTTTCCACCCTCTCCACGCTTCGCTTTTCTATCGCGCGGAGACTGGAGAGGTATGTTAATTCGAGGGGGATGGTATCACGTTTTCCGCCGAATTGGCGGGTGTGGCTGGTGTATTCTGACAGGTAGGTGTCTGTGAGGGTTTTGAAGATGTTTTGGGCCCCGCCGCCGGGCCCGAGGGGTGCTGCTGGAGCTTGGTCTAGGTCTAGAGGGGAGGCGGAGATGAGGGTTGTGAGGGTATCCTCTGTCGTGATTGTTTGGTCAAAATCGAGGATTAGAGTATGGATTCTTGGTGATATAGTACTAGTGATGGTCGTCATTGATGATTTAAAACTCGTACCACTATAACCTTGATTTTTGAATCCTGTAGACGAAAAAAGCAGTCGAATCGTATGTAATGTATGTATGGTATGTGCAGGCTAGTACTATAGACCACTCGGATGCGTTTCCATCCGAAGGGGAAAAAAAGTGTTGCGGTGTCGGTGCCTTTTTTTTTGGTTTTGTGATGGGACTCTGCAGCAAGCTAATTAGCGGCGGACCCGAGATTGTGAACTGCACTGCACTGCACTGCACCGGCGTGGCATTAGCTCGTTCCCGCGCGACAGGAAAAGGGAAGGAAAGGGTGAACCCGACCGAGCGACCCTGCAGCATGCAAGTGCAGTGCAGTAAACTGCAGCAGTGTGTGAACTTCTCCTTGCATCGCGTCGCTGATCTCGCTCATTACTGGGACACGTAAGTATGTACACTTACCAAGTGATTACTGGACAAAATTGGCCCGTGCATATAATATATCTTGTGCGGGTAATAGTACAACATGGACATGATTCATGCACACTTTTCAATTGATTTTCATTAATATTCGTTGTATACAGTAGAACTATTTAATTTTTTTTTTGATATTATAGAATAGAATATATACTTAAGTATATGTTCGAATGTTTGTTCATGCAATGCATCCTTGATTGTCAATTGATAAGTATACATATGATATATATAATATATAATACATATTCAAAAGATACCACCCCAACATGCCTCCTTAAGTATGTATAACAACAGCTTGTTATAACAGCTAGGATAAGTACTTGGGTATATATCGGGAGGAAATTAATTATAGAGTGAATTCAATCTACACTCCCAACTCCCCGGCTCGTTCGCATCCCCACCTTTATAATGATTCTTCGCAGGCCACTTGCAATGATCCCTCACAGCTCCCTCCGCCCCGCCGCTGCTAGCTCCGATAGCATACCCCCTAATAGTATCCGGCGCCTTCCCCTCCTCAACCCACTTCACCATCTGCATTATCAAACTATCCTTCGCATTCACCCCCGTAACACCCATACCCACCTGTCCCGGTCCACCCATATACCAAGCGCCATTACCCCCAGAACAATGATTCATCCCAGGGATCAAAAAGAACCTAAAGAATTCATCCAGCTGGGATGACCGCAACGTCATGTTTTTTGATACATTCTCGTACTGGTTTATCGTACTCTGAGGCGTATAAAACCCGTCCGATCCACCGTGGTAGACGAGTAGTTTATGACCCAACGATTGAAGCCTACTCAGATCCGGATTGTTCGCGGAAACCCCATACGGATCACGACTCAACAGATCGTCCATGACTGGTAGGTATTCTTCAAGCGTAGGCGGTAACTGCCAGTTCGCATCGTTGTAAAACCCGTACTTTAGATAATGCGTCGCAATCTCATCCGGACCGCTACCGTATACCAGATAAAACCCAAACGTTTGATCATTACCCGGTTGGACCGCGGGGAAGATGAATCTGCCTTTACTCCCATACACCGGCGAGTAGATTTGTTCCACAGCGGTGATCTGAACAGCGGTGAGACAATTATCACCCTTCTCCCACGTTTCCCCGTCACCGCACAACATGGCGTCAAACCTCGGTTTGCATTGGAACGGGTCTTCGAGAACGTTATCCTTCACGCCGTCGAGGATATCGCATTGTGCCATCACCTCGGCGTTGACTGCCGTCCACTGGTCGAAACTCAACCAGGTCGGTGCGGTGGTGTTACCAGTGTGGTACCAGTACGCCAACCCTCCTGCTACGATTCTCTGGAAATCGGAGGCCGGGTCGCCGGCGATGATTCCGTCGAATTCTTCGGGGAAGGATTGTGCGGCTTTCATGCCCGATCTGCCGGCACCGGAACAGCCCCAGTAGTATGATTTGTTCAAAGTGTCCTTGTAGAAGAAGTTTGTCGCTGCTTTGCCCACTTGAGTGGCGACTTGGACACTACAATTTACATAATATTATATAAATATCTTAGCTAACAATGAACAGATTTTTTTCATTTTGAAGAGTTAGAGTTTGGGAGGTGCTTTTTAATTGCGTACGCTCTGTAGGAAAAATCCTTGATGACTTCAGGATTATTAAGGAACGCGATCGAATCGGTCCCGTCGTGTCCGTTGTTATGACCAACCGTGGAAAACCCAAGGGAGGTAGTAAACGTCATATCATCGAGGTCGATACCTAAACACACGCGCGCGATATCAGCACATTAACGCATTCCTAACCAAAAGTTACTCCGGATTGAATATATATATGGGTATATATATATATGGGTATATGGGTATACGTACACCCACTAACACCACCATCACTAGTCATAGCAAACCGCTTGTTCGTGTCCGCCCAGTCGGTAGGCATCCACACCTCCATGATAACATTCGAGGTAGGACTGGTGGTAACGTTCAACCTCAACCGACATACGTCCGCCATGGCGATGACGGAACTCTGACATGTCGGGTCGGAGTCCGGGTAGGTTACATTGGTACCCTTTGTGACATACGTAGAGAGGAGGACGGTGGTGTTTGCATTTTTGAAGGTTTGTATCAATCTACCGCATCTTCTGGTGAAATTGTTACCGGAGGCGGTAACGAGGGAGGAGGGGTTAGATGTGAAGAAGAGGAGGAGTGCCGAGGTGGTGGCTAGATTTGTGATCTTCATTGTTTTGACGTCTAGCGGAGGCTACAGTATACTAGTACTAGTACTAGTACGTAGCACAGGCTGGGTGGTATTGATATCATTTTCTGGCGGACACGGGCTCCTAGGTGGCTATTTATACTTTGAGAGTATACATAAGGATATACTCTCTTAGCTTCGAGTTCCGGTTCAGGTCTACGCGGACGGAACGATACGCGATGGACATGTTTAGTGTGGATTCTGAAGGGCCCCTGAAGATTAATGGATGGATGGATTTGCGCTCAGGCCGAGACACAGACAACTGTGAACGTGGAAATTTCGGTGCAAAAAAGCTTTAAAAGTGTGGGGATCGCTGAAGATGGGATAGTCTGGTTTGGATGGATCCATATGAAGTGTGGTGCGTCAGCTACCAGGCTGGGAACAGGACGTTGCATTGCGCATTGGAATTAATCGAATCGGCCTCTTTTGATATTCCGAAGCTTAAGGCTTGAGCTGTTTATTGTCTTTGTGAGAGAAAGTGCGGAGGATGACGATAGCCCGATCGGTTTCATTTGATTCGGGCCTGGATTCGACCGTAGCTATACGTAGTACATATATCTGTAGTCTCGAAGTCAGTTAGCTAAGTAGTTATTCGACCGGATAAATTGGTTTATGAATTGTGCTGCATCGCGAGGACCCTTGCCATTGTCGGTCGGATCACCCATGGCTCGCTGATCGTTGTGTTGTCCCGAGGTTGCAAAAGCGACTCGCTTAGACTGCCCGATTGGGAAAGACACCAATTTCCGAACGTCAAACGACAAACACTTTCCCGATCGGGAATATAATATGCTATTTTGTTGACGAAATGAAGTCATGCCATTTTTTGAACGGTTCAATCGAATCAAATTGGATGGGTCTGTCTTGTCTCGCGCGGGTGCTGGCATGCTGTTGGATTGGATCCTGTTTTGCTGTGACAAGGGCCCCTTCTTCCCGCACCTGCTTTCCCCCCCCATCCCTCTTCAGTCATCATCCATCATCCATCGCTGCTTGCTCATCGCATACCAAAGATTGTTTACCCTTTCCGATCTTTATCGCGGGTTTTCCTCCGACAAAGCTTCAATTCAATTTATCCAATCGGCCAAATAAAATAAAATCCAAGCTAAGCTACTTAATTGTTTACCTACACGGGTTACTCGCCGGCATCATGCGGCTTCACGCTTCCCCCTCCTCCCTCCTCGCCCTATCAGCCGCGCCACTCGTCGTCAACAGCCTCCAACTCCCCTTCTTCGGCATCCAACTCCCCGCCGCCATCGACACCCGTCTGAACTCCCTAAAATCCTCCATCTCTCAAATCCAAGTCCCCTCCTTCATCAACAAGATAATCGACCCTACGGGCTCCTCCCCGCTCCTCTCCCTCCACCGCGACCTCGTCGCCATACCCTCCGTCACTGGTGACGAAGAAAAAGTCGCAAAATTCCTAGAAAAATACCTATCCTCAAAGGGATTCCACGTGGAACTCATCCCCGTCGAATCGCCGGAATACCCTCCCTCCAAAAAACGCTTCAATGTCTTCGCATACCCGGAAGGCGGGAGCAAATCCGCTCCGATCCTCCTCACATCCCACATTGACACCGTTCCGCCGTTCCTCCCCTTCAAGGACGGCCTGAGAACGGTATACGGCCGCGGATCGTGCGACGCAAAGGCATCCGTTGCATCTCAAATAATCGCAGTCCAAGAACTCCTCGAGCAAAAACACATCACCGAAGATACCGTCTCCCTTTTATTCGTCGTGGGCGAGGAGACCACAGGCGACGGAATGAGACTCATGAACAGCGTAAATATGAAATGGGAAGCCGTCGTCTTTGGCGAACCCACCGAATTGAAGCTCGCGGTCGGTCATAAGGGTCTCGCCATGCTCGAAGTCGAAGCGAAGGGCAAGGCTAGTCATTCCGGGTATCCGAGTCTCGGTGTGAACGCTAACAGCCATATGATCAATGCTCTTTACAAACTCGATCATCTCGATCTCCCCTCGTCCGATTTACTCGGGAATACCACCTTGAATGTCGGAATCATGAACGGTGGGGTGGCGGCTAATGTCATCCCGGCTTTCGCTCGTGCCGAGATCGCGATCAGGATCGCGGCAAAGACGTTCAAGGAGGTTAAGGATATCGTTGACGGTGCGTTGAAAGATGTGGAGGGTATCGAGGCGACTTGGAAAAAACCCTACTATGACCCTGTCTTTTGCGATCACGATATCGAAGGTAATCTAACGACATCTACACGTCTCGCTTTTTCAACATGAGGGCTAATCCAAGTTTTTTTTTTTTTTTAAAGGTTTCGAGACGATCGCTACGAGTTACGGCACCGATATTCCAAACCTCAACGGCAACCACAAGAAATATCTCTACGGTCCCGGTTCCATTCTCGTCGCTCACGGGGATAACGAAAAGATTGACAAGTCCGACCTCTACGAAGCCGTCAAGGGTTACAAACGTATCGTCAAGGGTATCTTGAACGCCAAGGCCGTTGTCGTCCACGAAGAAACCACCACAGCGCCAGTCATCGTCGAGGAAGTCGTTCACCAAGTTAAGGTTGAAGTCCCGGAAGCACCAGCGAATAAAGCTGAGGGCAAGGGGGATAAAGAAGAACATGTGGAATATGTCACCATTCTTCCTATTGACACGCCCTGAATCAACTCTACAGAGACGCATTATATTTATCGGGAAATAAAAGTTGGGAAATAATAATGTTATACTAGCGGGTGGGGGATTTATCGTTACGGTTTTATTTTTTATATCTCTATAATGGGCTTGGTTTTGTTTTATTTATTTATTTTTCTGTATAGCGATATTTTTTTGTCATTTTAAATTGTTGATACCTATCGTATAGTAGTATTATAGCTTGAAAATTTTTTCATGTTGATTGCGATAAGAAGCGATTATTGCATGCACACCATACAAAAACAATCTTATACTTAAAAACGACGATGAAATATATATCCTTTCGCGGGGACCCGAAGTGGTTTCTCTTCTACAATCCCTCCAAAGTTTCCAACATTGAATATCAATATTGCAATCGATCGATCGCGTGGTAGTATACCGCCACTGCAAATTCTACGTCGTCACGGTTGTCAATCTCTCAACCTCACTCACTCACGATCCAGCCATATCCATGTAGCTCGCACCGCGGTACCGCCAACATGGACGAAATAAAACGGGGATAAACACTCAAGTATATATACCCGTCATGAACCCCGTCGCTTTCAATCTAGTTCATGAACCCAGCAACGGCAGTATACCTACATGTATACACACCATGCCAAAAGACAAAAAAGCAAGGCAGGTAAACAAGAAGAAGAAGAAGAAGAAGAAAAAGAAGAAATGTACAGTCGATCATTGCGCCCGATTCCACCGCTCCCAATCATAAATACTTAGTATATATAAAAGAGAGTCCCCCCAGAGGGAAAAATCCGCCGCACCCAAGACCAACCCCTAATATAAAAACTACTACTACTCTCTCATTCCCAGACGATTCGGTATGTTCATGGAGTTCTGGTCTCCGATTACAGAGACGACCCTCGAGCGAATGCTTTTTGATCTTTTATATAAGTGTAAATTGGGAATGATTGTTGAATTTGCGTTGTTCGAAGAGAGAAGAAGAAGAGGAAAAATTTGAAAAATTTCGGTGATGCGTCGTTGGTTTTATGGGTCGTGTCACGTGATTGGGAGTACCCAACGCCTGCTGCATTTAACTGGGACCCGGCAAGCGCAAGACTTAACCTTGTAGGTACTGGGGTCTAATAACATGTTCAAATTATAAAGCAGGAAAAAGTTGTTCATGATTAAATTTCTATGAGATGGAAGAAGGTTTGTTATATTATCGTCTCGAGAGACCACACTTCCTACATAATATCGACTACAAAATATGAAAAACTAACAAAAAAAAAAGAGACAGTTCTCAAAAGCGATTGTGTGAATTGAATTTAATAATAAAAATATACTAAAGGGTCTCCAAATACACCCAAGTTCTTACAAAATTATTTAGAGGACTCTTCCAGCAGTCGAAGCTTGGCTTCGATCCTTCGTCACCGTCTTCCTCAATCTTGCACCTCCTTGGATCTGAGCGAACAACGCGCCTCTATCTGCAGGACCGGAGGCAGCGGCCCCACCTGCAGGTGGAGGAGGTGGAGGTGGAGGAGGACCACCCGTCATTGGAGGAGGAGGAGGGGGAGGTGCTGGTGGTGCGCCTGTAGGTGCCATAGGTGGTGGTGGTGGCGGTGGGGGAGGTGCGGAAGGAGCACCGAACCCGCTGGGAGGAGGTGGACTCGTGGGTGACATTGTCGTTGATGCTGTGTTGGCTCTAGGAAAGCCGAGACCTCCAAAGAATTTACTCGCCAGTTCAGCGGCATCCTTACGTCCCACGCCTTCATCATCATCGTCATCGTCGTTTTCACCCTCACCGCTAACAACGGACCAGTCATCGTCATCTTTGGTACCATATCGTGGGATCTTTGGTGGTGGAGGAGCTGGTTGCGCGGTGAACTTGTGGAAAGGGTTGTGGGAGACTTCTGAAGCAGGTGGTTGAGGCGAAGTTACAGAGGAAGATGAAGTGGAGCCGTTGTTTCCAATCTTACGGAAGAAAGGATTGGTTTCCGCTGCGGATACGGTCTCGGTCTGAGCTGGGGCGGGCGGAGATGAAACCTTGGGTGCGTTCCAAGAGTCATCGGGCTTCTCTTTGGTAGGAGTGATTTGCTGAGGACCTTCGTCGTCTGAAGAAGATTCCGCTTCCTCCTGATCGAGTTTCAAACTTTCAAGTCGTAGGCGCCTATAAAATCATCAGCACGTGAACATAAAGTCACACAAATGGCCTTCTTACTCTTCTTCCGCTTTGGCTCTCTCGATTTCAGCTCTCATAGCAGCGAGTCGATTCTTCCTCTCGTCAGCCGCTTTATTAGCTTCGGCCTTCTTCTTTGCAGCTTCGGCTTTCTTAGCCTTGTCTTGCAAAGCTTGCGACTCGAGAGCTTTGATACGATCACGAGCTTCCTGTTGCTGTCTGAGCAACTCTTCCTCTTCACGTCGTTCTTCCTCCCTATGATAAAGTTAGCATCTTATGCAATGTATTAAGAAATTCTGAACATACTCCATCCGTAATCTTTCCGCTTCTTGAGCCTCCTGCTCTCGCTTGAGTGCCTCTTCTTGTGCCTTCTTCGCAGGATCTTCTCTTGGCGCAGGCTTCGCTCGTGGTGCCGGTGGAGGCGGCTTCTTAGCTTCAACCACCGGTGGACCAAAGTCAGCTTGAAGTTTCTTCTGTCTCTCATCCTCCCGCCTAGCTTCTTCCTCCTCTGCTTGTCTTCTCTTCTCTTCTCTCTCTCTCTTCTCACGCTCCAATCTCTGGCCGGTAGTCTCGGTTGGTGTTCCGGTACGGGAAATTCCAAACTTGGCCATCTGAGCCGCCATTCGCTCTTCTGCCTGTCGCTTAATTCTAGCGGCCCGGTCTTCAGTTGCTGAGGCACCCCTTCCGTAATCGGATGCCTTGGGAGTCGCCGATCGCGATGGAGGACTTGTATCACGTGCGGAGCGGTCGTCGATGGCGTATTTGGGAGTGGGACGTCGGTCATCTTCACGACGGCTGGTCCTGTTGAGCTTGCTTGATCTTTCCAGCTCGTAAATGAAGTCTCTGACTTCTTCCTCAACACCCAACCCTTCTTCCCATCGCCTCTTTTCATGCTCGCTTGAAGAAGAGGTATCAGCGCCGTCGCCACCACGGAGAGTATCGTCGATAGATGTCTTCAACTCTTCAGAAGTCTCTTCGATATCTCGAATCATCCTCTCGAATCGTTCCTTCTCGTCTCTTGCTCGGTTGGTCTCCTCAGCGAGTCTCCTGGAGGCTTCTTCTTCGCCTCCGGCGCTAAAACCACCAGGAGCAGGTTTTCCAGTAAGCTCTGCCAGACGGGCTTGCATTTTGGCTTTTGCTCTCGCTTTGGATCTATCAGACTCTGTGATGGTCCCGCCGGGACCGGTACCAATAATGTGAGCAGAAGAATCTGGATGTGCTTTGGCGTCCTTGAGTCTAAACAACTCAAGCTTGGCATCCATGATACTTCTCTCCGTTTTTCGAATCCTCGAAGCAAGATCAGGCAGTCTATCTGTTAGATTTTGCAATTGTCTCTTCAGCGCACGCTTCTCAGTACCGGCATCGGCAGATCTAAGTCCAGCGTTGGGGTGGGCATCAATATCCTCTTGCACACGTCGGATACGTCTGTAAAGATCATCTGCATCTCTTCTATCCCTGCGATCCATGAGGTCATCCTCTTCGTTTTGGTCTTCATCTTTAATATCAATCGCGTCAAGCAAAATTTGCTTTTCTCGGACCTTCTTGCGCAATTGATCGATACTAAGTTCTTCAGTTGGTGGAGCGGGCGAAGGCGTCCTACCGCCCTCGCGGACTCGTCGTCTAGCGCTCGATTGATAGCCAACTTCGTCGTCATTGTTTCTAAAGAGTGTTCCATCTTTACGGTTTTCCGGCGCCGGGCTTGATCTGAAAGATCGGTTCTTGAGCATACTGACACCAGTCGCTTGCGGAAGAAGATTTGCGCCACTCGTTCGTCTGACCTCTGCATCAGCTTTGAGGAAATTCTTCACGGTGTTCACGGAATCGGTAAATCCGCGAGCTGATGGCGGGATGAGCTCTGGAGGTAAACGTGACGGGATATCGCTTCCCTGTAACTTTCGGTAAATCAGATGCATCGCAACCGCAAATTCGTCACGGTCAAGGCGTCCCTTGTTACCCGGGTCGGAAAGAGTCCAAACTCTCTCCAAATCGTTTCTTTCCAATCCACTCTGGCCAAAAATCTCAATGGCTTGAGATCCTGCTATGAATCCCTTCTTGAGACCATCCCATGCGCTAAAAATACCATCGTATATGGTCTTCTCGTCTTTTGTAATCGCCCATGGGATTTTAGCGTTTCCGGTAAGGCCGGTCGTGGTAAAGCCGCCTTGGTGACCTCCAGCGTTTGGCATCATACGAGCGCTGAGCGCTTCAATACCGGGTAATCCTCCGGCTGGTGCATTGACGAATCCCCATTGTCCTGGTCGGCCGGTGGGTTGTGACTGTAGAGCGCTTAATGTACTTCCGGGTCCCAAGCTGCTTGTGAACTGCGATTGTATCGAAGGTCCACCGGGGTTCAAAAGGTTGTTTCCGGCTGCTCGACCAAGACTGCCACCCTGGAACCCGGTGACTTGGTTATGGAGACTTATACTAGGTACACCGAGCCCCTGAGCTAGACCCTGCGAGGGTTGGAAACCAGGTGCTTGGAAGCCAGAAGGCTGGGCTGGCAATCCAGTCGGCTGCGAGGATATACCAGTTTGGAGCTGAGCGAGGGCAGCAAAATTAGACTGCTGAGGTTGCGGCTGAGCTGGCGGAGATATAGTGATCGTACGTTCCGGTTGAGGGGGTGGTGGAGTCGGTGCGCTGGTGTTATCGAATTTGGGTACGTTTGTCCTTTGAGGTTGGTCTGGGACGATATCGGGGACCGCAAAGGAGATGATATCCACCATGCTCGAGACTTCGTTCAGAATCTTCTCTGGCAAGCTACTAGGGAGAGATTGCCCGGAACGAGCTACATTGCAGAGCCACATGGCTACTGCGAACTCAGGAAACATCAAGTGACCGGACTTTGTGGTATCTGATAGCCCCCAGATGGTTTCCAATGTAGAACTGGGTAAACCTGATCGTAGAAGAATCTCCTTTGCGGTGTTCCCCGACATTGCCTGACCATCTTGCACACCTGCTTTGAAGAGCTGCTCAAACTTGGCTTGGTCGGCTGCGGTGATGAATGTCAATCGGATATTAGGGATTTTGACTTGGATCTTTTTTGCAGACGCTGCTGGTTTGGAAGCTGACGACTGAGTAGGGGTTTGGGGTGATAACGGGCTCTGCTGTTGCTGAAATTGAGGCGAGATTTGAGGAACTGGAGGTACATTTCCGTATGCCCCGATACCTGGTGCCCCTGTCGGCTGAGGAACGAAGCCGGTGTATTGAGAGTTCAGAGGCATTGGCTGGTTGCCGTAGCCTGTAGGTTGAGGTATGAAACCACCTGGATAGCCAGTCGCTTGAGGGCCAAGCTGCCCTGGGATACCGAGACCACCGCCATACCGCTGCTGTTGCTGCTGTTGCTGTCCGTATTGACCCTGACCGAATTGCTGCTGCTGCTGGTTCGGCTGCTGGCCAAATTGGCCTGGGTTTCCGTACATGGTGATGAGGTTTGTGCTACCCTCTCGATGTGGAGGGTTACGATAGGTGAGATAGGAGATATCAAGTCAGACGAACGAACTAAGTTAAAGGGAATAGGAGTTGAGATTAAAGAAAATGCTAAAATGCAGGACTAAGAAAGGTTTCAGCGGAAAGACGCGCGGAACATAAAACAGGCGAGGAAAGAGAGCACTTCCAATCCACGAAGCTGGGAAGGCTGTGCCCGCATCGATGAAGTTATTTTGGGGGAAGAGTTACGTTGATGTTGAACTCAGCCAGGCAGCCGGCCAAAGAGGAAGTCGACCCGGCTAATACGCGGCCTTGGCGTTCACCTGCTACGCAACGCACAAACTCCAACATGATATTTTGTATCTGTCAGTAAAGCTGATGTTTCCGTGGGGTTTGTCTATTGCGAATGGCACATGGCCTTGTCATTTGCGCTTTCTGTTTTTAAAAATCGAGTTAATCGATAGAAAATAAAGTAAATACCGGTCGAGCCGCTAACCCATTTTTAGACTCGAATTTATATCTTCAAATTACTTTCCAGAAAATGTGGATAAATGATAACTATCATTTTTTTCAGCGCGAATTATCTCGGCAATAAAATTCCTTAGATAATTACTTCAGCGGTTCGGCACTTGTAGCTTCTGCTGAAGCGTCAATACGAGACTAGGCACTTGTGTACTCTAATTTAAGAAGAGTAAAAGAAATTTTAGTCTTGGGGTAAGAAATTCTATATGTATGAGCCAAAATAACTTATATTAGCTACTTAAGTAGTTTTGTATTGACGCTTCAGCCCGCAGCAATATAAGAATATATATATATATATATATATATTAGGCCACTTTCAACAGGTAAACCCATAGAAATATTTAAAAGGGAAAGTTTTGGAAAGAATGCTCCAACTAGTTGAGACAGTGGGGTTATTTCGAAAGCGAAATTTGTAGTCGAGGTGGGGGTCGTGGTTTGAGAACTATTTATTTTAAGCAATGAAATTATCCAAACTTGCATGGACAACCCCGACGACATCATATGATTACCCAGAGGTCTGGTTTACAAGAAAACAACTGTAAGTAGAGAGATTAATTAAATTTATACATCATAAGGCATGTTGAGCGGTTATAGGAAAAAACAGATTAACATCCCCAACCCTACCAAAACAAAGTTCCATAAGAGAAGGGCGTTTCGCCCGGCCACTACACGTTGGCTTGCAGCTGAGTTTTCGGAGCCATCGCTACTATCTGCTGATCCAGGCGATGTGGTCATTGCGGCCGTCGCTGTTGGCGGATAGCTCCCAATCCACTCGGTGCCACAGTTCCCTGCCTGTGTCCGATCACAGAGGTACGATCGCGGGTCACCGCATTGATTCAAAAACTCATCCTCGGTAATGGAATAGTCAGCTCGATTTCCTGGTTTTAACTCCACAACTCCCTCTTTGAGCCAGATGGTGCAACTGGTGGCTATTATGGGCTGACCACCAAGGTTGTGAGTGACAGTTGTCGTATATGTGGTAACAAAGAGACCTGCTCCTTCCGGTCCCGTATCGGTCGCCTGGTCAAAGAGATTAGGGAGATCAGAGCTGAACCCGAAGACCTCGTAAGATACGAGACTCGAGGTTGTATAGCTAAAACTCGAACCTGTGCACGAGGGCCTGTTGGTGATAATTATGGGGCCGTATATTTCCGTTACAATTCCGTTACTGTTGGAGGCTGGAGGGTCGCATTCTTTATAAGCCTCGCATACAGGGGCGTCCGTACCAACAAGTGCATATGTAAGAGTGACGTTGGCGTATGCATAATTGGGATATCCGAGGAATACACCACCCACGCTTGTCGTTGTAACAGAACGTTTAGAGATTGGGATAGGCCCCGTCGCATATACTTCTACCTCCGATGTCGTAGTCCCAGAGCCGACATAGGTTGTCATGGTATAGTATTTCGTGTAGGACAATGCGGAGGCCTGCCCGAGTAAAAGGAGGAGCACCAAAAGCCTCATGTTCGAATATAGTATCTATAGGATAGTTAAGATAGAAACTATAGTGGCTCTCGATTGTCGCAAGTAGCAGTTGAGTTTTCTTACATTGCAGATGCTTGAAGCAGAGTCGTATATATATCTACGGGCCTTAAGGCTTAGAATGATAAAATTTCGAACTGTTAATTGCTCCTCATTTAAAGCTTCATCTCATGTTTTATAATCATATGTATAAACAAACTGCGAGGTATGGCTAAAGATACGAGGATTGATAGCATCTCCGCTTTTGATAACTATTATAACTGGCACCTTTCTACAAGCAACTATATAGATATAACGTTATTACCTAATCTCGAAATCTCTTGGGGAGCCACACCGTGTCGCGTTGCACATAAGCCATCAATGTTTGCAAAGATCACCCTTGTTGGTTTGTGCTTGGCTTCAATTTACCCGGCCGCGGGCTCTGCTTGGCTCGAGCTTTTGACAAGCTTGCTTAGCGACAGAGTCGCGAAATATTGCGGCGATAGAAGCCTCGATTTGTGGGTACCATCTCATCATATTCAAATTAATTGATATCTACACAATCCGAGATCCTTCGGCGGTTAATAGGGTTGATGCTATGAGTATAAGGAAAAACAAACTATAAGTTAGGCACTATGGATTTTTGGGGTGCAAGATGTTTCTTAACCTGGGAAACATGTCTGGCTGGTCTCGAAACCAAACCCTCCCAAAGACACTGTCTGGCTACAAAACTGTTGCTCGCACTGTTGGTAGCGTAAGTCTGTGTTGATTAGGTGTTATTTTGAAGCGGCTCTGGCCCTTCAACATCTAAAAGTGAAACTTAACTTTGGAGCGTGACATATCAAGTTAATTTTAGGCCGGCGGAAATGGAACTATTGGCTTTCGGCTATCACGAGACCGTTCACCAGCAAATTTTGCTTCAAGCTTTGTACACGTAGAATATGCGAGGATAAATCTCAAGTCTGCCTAAATCCACAGGAGTGTTTCTCCTTGGTGTAATTAAGTACTTCATCAATCGATTCCTGCTTTCAATGGCAACGCTAAGTTCGAAGGATTTTCCAATTTAGCATATGAACCTGCGTCATTCGATGTCTGTGGCCGATATGGATCTACTGATCGCGATCTCTTTGTCTATTTTTGAAGGAGATGTCAGTCTAGGGACGGATCTGTATATCTTCAAACCTATCCTCGTAAGTCCTCAGTCTCAGAATGCTGCTTGTAAATCCCTCTGAGTCTACTGACTAGATGAACCTTGACAGACGAGTCTCAAAGATCCGATGTGAGACTGATCTGGGATCAGAGACCCCGCTTAACTTTGATTATACCGTAAGACCTAAATGCCTAAGTAAGTACTTAAGTACTCAAGTAGTAATACTCCGGGTCTCGGGGATGCTGTTCTGCGAGTTTGAGGCTTGAGCGTGTGAAACCGCAGACTAAAAAGTAGTGTGAATATGTGATGTCTCAGCAAGCCGAAAACCATGGTAACGTTACCAGCGAGTTAGTCTCGGCAAAGCCTTCTTGCCGAGTTGTCTCGTAAAATCATAGCTTAGCTTAGGCCAGACTCACGTTAGGGCCTGGTTTACTCGAGCTACGATTTCGTAAAGCCAGAAGCTCAATGCGAACCGAGTCTCCGATTTCCCCACAACACAATTCCCTTGTGTTTGCTAGGGCCATGTGTGACCCGTAGGATGGTTTGGGGCTTGTCTCGCGATCTCGCAGCTAGGCGGTTTGGGCTTGAGATTATCTGATTCCTAAGTCTGGCGCCGTACGCCTATTTGACTTCAAAAAAACCAAAATTGATACTTTAATCATTAGAGTATTGATTAAGTATCTACAGATATACAAGATACATAGATCTCAGGAATATATAAGCAGCTCTTTATCCATCTCTTCATCGATATTCATATCAACCATCCACCGCCTCATTTACACACTGAACAATCATATAAACCGAACCGCGCAAGCTCTAAAAACTTCACTATCAGATACCAATACAACCTTTACAACCTACTATCTCCACAAATAATTTTTTTTACCACCTACTGAAAACACAAACAAAATGGACAAAGTTCAGAAGAACCTTACCGATATTGAGCGTAAGATCAGCAAGGCTATCAAGATTCTTGATAAAGGAGACAAATTGAAGATTGGGGATGCCATCAAACTCGGACGCAAAAACAATTCTATAGTTTCGACCATTAGAAAAGGCATCAGAGAGTACGATGTAAGTATTATATCATCTCAGTGATCATTGGTTCTCTAGGATAATACTAACCGATATATCTTTAGGGCGCTAATCCTACAGCCGTGGAAAGCCAAAAGGTGCTTGCACAAATGAAAAGCATTGTTGCTTTGACTGAGGTTCAGCTTGAGCTCCTTGTAACAAACAAGCCTCATACTGAGAAACTTCGGGTCGGAGGTCTCGTCAAGCGCAGTATCAGCAAAAGCCAAGAAGCTAGTGAGGAACTCTCCAAGCTTATGTTGGAGAAGACTCCTGAAAACCTCAGATCTGAAGCCGAAGCGCTTGAACAACGCCGCAAGGTGGCGTTTGAAAAGGCATCTGCTATTTATGCCGCTGCTATCGGTGGCGAAGAGAATGCTGATGGCGAAGATGACTCTGATTGAGGCGTTTATCTCGCAGGGCCATCATGACGCGAATCGATATTAATGCCTGAATAGGAATATGCCTAAGAGCTTAAAAGGAATATCTCGATATCCAAATTTCTTAAATTGTTATTTCACCTGATTTTCAAGCCTCGTTATCTGAATCTTTATGCTAGCTGAGTTTTTGTTATCCGAGTTTTTATTATCTGAGTTTTTCATTATCTGAAGTTTTCATTATCTGAGTTTGTTATTATATGAGTTTTCGTTATCTGAATTGTACTGTTATCCGAATTCAATAGTTTTGCAATATCAAAAACTGTCTAATCCAAAAAAAAAAAAAGCCCATTCCCAGATGCTTGACTGAAAGTAGCGAGCTGAAGCGGACTCCTCTTTGGTAGATGATTAATTTAAGCCTTATTGGACTTTACACAACTTTGATTTTCCTTGGTAGAGTCTTAGATACTCATTTCACATTTGTTCATAATTGAAATGAATAATATTAGTATATTTCTATTCTTTCTTTCTCATAATTATAATGTTTTGCAAGAGCGCTAGGTGACTTATTAAATTACTATCTTTTTAATAAATCAGTCAAGATGTTTATTGTTTAGAATGTATTTGCTTCTCGATAAAGGCATGGGTGGTTACCTTATCGCTCTTAGAGGTTCGCGGAATCACGAAATAAATAAGGGGTGATCTGTCCGCCTGGTTGCTAACCTCTATTGACATGGAATATATATCACAAGCTTAAGCTATCTGCTCATTGGCTTTGATATACCTCTATAGATTAGCATGGTTGGAAGTGTAAAGCTTAGTCGAAGCCTCTCACTTGGCATCTTGTAATGATACGGGAGCGGTGCACAAGTTCAGCTAGCCTCGGTATTTGTCATGCAAACCACATCAACCCTATGTCTCAAACATTTGTTTACTGAAGCCAAAGTTAGACATCTTGGTTCGGTCTGGCCGATATGACCATAGGCGATGTTTTTCGCCTATTTTAGGCTTTACCCTAAGAATATTATGTCTAACGCCATGTTTGTTGACGAAGATATCGCTTCACATTATAGGTGCTCGATACCGTATGTTTCATATTTTGGCTTCAATTTGCTTATACGTCTTATGGCGAACACCCTCGCTAGATCTCTCAATTGCAATTTTCTTTTTGCTTAGACTCACTATATTTCAACATGGTAAATACCACTTGGCCCACAGCATTACGGTGTGCAATGCAATAGCTAACAGTGAGCTTAAACACCGTATCGTTATACCTTGTCTCGCAAGCCAGATACCACATTATATCACTGATCAATCAACAAACAGATCAGCCCATGGTACCATGATTTTGATCAATTAGGATTGAGCAGAGTGTGCTCATGCCTTGAAGTCGAGTCCTCGCTGGAGGGAAGAGCAGATATTCACCTAGTATTCGGAGAAATGACTTTTTTTTTAAAAACGTTAGCTAAATTTAGGAATTCTGCTTACGGATTTATTAAGACCTGACAGGATTCTAACTGCATTCAACTTGAAGTTACTAAGCCTTTTCAAGTGTAGTTCCTTTTTCAGGTTTCACAATAAGATCTCGGAGATCCTATTGTTAAAACACCTCTATATATGTGTTGCCTGAGACGTTGTTTCCTAGTTAGGATCATTCTAATCTGAAACCTATAGATACGCCCTTTTAAATACGGAGGATGTTACCATACTGCTACTAAGCGTTAATTCATCGTCATTTAGAATTTGAGGTTCGATAGTAATTTTTTTCACTTAAAAGAGCCCTCAAGGTCTAGATTCAAATTCGATTTGATTTTGAACGATGTTCGATATCGATCAAAGATAACGTAAACCACAAGACGATATCCGTTCATACTTAATACTGTAGTACTGGCATACACAGCGTCCCTACATAACGTCGATACCATGTCATCTCGTCTTTCAAGGAATCTAGCCCCGACCATGCCAAATGATGGTTTGAGTCAGAGGTAGGCTCTAATTTTCTCCGATGCCCTTACTAAAAATATATCTCTCCCTATTAACAAAAGATAAAACTAACAAATTTATTATCAAGTCGCGGGACGACGAATACGTATAGTCACAATATTAATGAGAGTGCGCCGGATGCACAGAATACAAAAGAGGGGGTCGATACATATTATAATATGAATCAGAGGACGGCCAATACCATCCATAATCATAATCATAATAATAATAATAATAATACTGAAAGGGCGATGGATTCATCGAACACAGACGAGACTATGACCAATATGCAGAACACAGGTGAGAGGAGAGATGACGTTGACGTAGAAAAGGCCGCTGAGCCTTTTGGGAAGAAATCTTTACGACAACGCTGGGCGAATCTCTCCGTCACAAGGCGATGCATTTACGTCGTGGCACTACTTTCATTCATCACCCTTCCAATTTTTCTCGGCCTGTAAGTGAAGCTAGACTTCCAAAAAATCCCATATACAAAACCCTGGCGGCATATATACTAATTCAGCTCATGATGCAGAACATTCGGCGTGATCATACCATCAATTGTTAGAAAAGTTGCAAATAACGCTCAAGTTTATGTAGATGGAATTGGTCTCAGGAGTCCTACCAACAATTTCCTCGCGCTAGATGCGAACGCTATTGTTAAAGCCGATGCACCTGTCAGTGCCCAGGTAGTGACTCAAAACTATCAAGCGTATATTCCGCAAGCAGGCCCCAACGGAGATGATAGCTCTACTCCTTTCATGGAATTCACCGTAGGCAGCTTTCAAGTGAAGGATACTGCAAATGTCAATTTGGCAGGAGCGGGCTCGAATATTCTGGATCTAAACCTTCTTACCTCCTTCTCCAACCAGGTGATAGCTAGCAAAAACCTTCAACTGAACCTAAAGTCTAGCCCGCAAATTGCCCTTGGTCCTTTAAAATATGGTGTCAATATTGAAAAATCTTTACAATTGAAAGGTATGTAGGAGAAAGTCCACATAATTGAAAGAAATAAGCTAATTTGCGCTATAGGTCTGGATAGACTACAAGGAATAACTGTCAGCGGTGCGACCCTGCTTGATCAAACAAGTCCAGACGGCACTAATATGGTTGCAAATTGCGTGATACCAAATCCGAGTTCATTTACCATACAAATTGTAAGTAGCAACTCGCACAGCTACTAAAAGGTTTAGATACAATCGTACTGACGAATCAATAAAGGGAAACTTAACCGCAGATATAACTATTGGGCCAATGAAACTAGGCACCACAACCCTTAGGGACCTTACCCTCCAGCCGGGCAACAACGAGGTCAAAATTTTCACCCAACTCAATCCCCTCTTGCTTGCTGCTCGCCCAGTAGTTTCTATGGTGCTAGCTACTCCAAATCTGGACATTTCTTTGACATTCACCTCTGTGGTATTTGACGGCCAGCGTGTTTCTTGGCTGGAGAAACCATTGAACGACTTGTCACCATTTACGGCCAGATTGAACGCACAGTCGGGGTCCTCAGGGCCAACCGGACCAGACATTGCAAATGGAATCATAAATACTCTGACCGGGCTTTTGGGTGGAGGGCAAAGCAATCCGGTGCAGAACAATCCAGTGCAGACCACTCCCGGACAAACCACTCCTGGACAGACCGCTCCAGTACAAAATGGGACTCCCCAGCCAAATACATCGCCACAAAATGAGGTTGGCAAAGTAATAAACGGATTTCTTGGTGGTATATCTAAGCTCTTGCCCTTATCTTTCCCTTAGCAGCTTGCTGGTTGAAGTATTAAGCTTCAGGTTTTTTTGATTGACGATCTTTTGAGAAAATCTTACAACAAAGATCCTTCTTGTTCTACTGGGAATGGGAGATATATCTATTCCTCTATTTGGGTGATTCAAAACTGCAAAAGATGCTATATACACGCAGAAGTCTCGCTTTTGAGTGAAGTTGAATTACCATAGAGCAAAGTAGCCTCAAGACCAAAAGCAAAGGAAGGGTTAAATACTGGTTAATAATATGATTATTAAAACTGAGAGACTTTCGAGGCGAGAGGGTTTACGAGCGGGAAACCTCTGCTTGGAAAAACATGTATTACGTTATATTTTATCAAAATTTTGTAACATGGCGTGAGGAGGTATCCGTCAACGTAACATATTAACCAAACCCTAGCTCATGATATTAAGTAGCCTGTAGACCAGCCTGCTTAAAATGACATCAATACTCATCCACTTATTTTTATAAACATACTTAGAAAGGGTCGTTACAGCTCAATGACTTGAAATTATAGTGACCTATACGCGTCTATGCGTGTCTATTCGCGTTTTGATATATTAGATGTCAGAACAATTCATTGAATTTGAAACATAAAACCAATTCCGAACCGTAGACACCTGGCTTTCTAATTACACGTACACAAATTAACGAAAATACCATACGAAAAATACAGTACATTTAAATTACATCCACATATACAACTCCTCGACCCCAATTGATTATCGACACATACACCTTACACTAAAACCGCCATCAAATTCATAGTCCAAGCAATATTAAGCGAGGCATCAGCATCATTCCAAGTCCTCACCTCCCCAGTATCATTATTCCCTGTCGCCATCACAGTAGTGACATCAAACGTCCCCTCCGCGCACGTCACAACCAATCCCACTGTATTTAGCAAACATCCCAATATCGTATTCACCGAACCCGTAGGAAACATTGAGTATACCGCGGCATTATTAGTCCCATTGTTGATAAATGTGAAGGGAACGTTGTTTTGATCGAATATGTTACCCGTTGCCGGATCCGCCAGGAATACCTTTGCTGACGCCTGGGTTGCGGTCATTATTATGCGATTGAAGGTACCCGGTGTGCCGGCAAATTCGCCTTCTAGCGTCGTGCCAAAAAAGTTGTTTTCCCAGGTATAGTCTGAATCATTGTATGCCGCGGTGTTTTTGATGATTATAGATGTTGCAGCGGCGGGTGGCGCGGTTGTAGATGCGCTGGGGAAGGGGACGACTTTGAGTACTAGCGGCCCAGTAGAACCTTGGCTGAAAATGTTCCCGACATCAGAGTAGAGGTTTAGATTATTGGTCGAGTTATTCACACCCATGAATTTTCTGCCGGCACCCTCGCAGCGGAAAATGTAGTTTGAATCGTACCAGCAGCCAACTTGGTCGAGAGATGAGGTGGTGGAGGTTTGAAGGACGCTAGTCGATGAGTTGTCGTTATATACTACGAATGGAACGGTGTATAATCCCACTCCAGAGGCGGTATCCGGTGCTGTGACGTTTTGAGCGGCGTCTGAACCGTATTTTCCAGCTTGGGAAAAGTCCGATGTGAAAGCGACTTGTAGGTCGTCGTTTTGGGTGGAGTCTTCGAATGAATACATGTATTGTCCCTTGAATGCACCGTTGGCCTCGTCGTCGGTAACTTGAATTGCGAATTCTGTGTACTGTGTGCCTGCCGTTGTGACCGTCGTCACGTCATTTTCGGTGACAGTTGAGAGGGATGTGATATCGGTTGTAGATTCCAAAGTTGAGATGACAGTTGTTACGGTCGTAGTTGTGATGGTGATACTGATTGTGTCCGTAACAGTGGTGGGTATAGCGGTGACTGCTGAAACTGTAGTTCCAGAGCTGATGGTTTCGGTAATGGCATCTGTTGCGGTTTCTGTGACATTCACATCGTTTGTGAACGTCTCAGTTATAGTATTTACCAGAGTGTCTGTAACTGTAGTAGTCCTTAGGAAGGATCGAACGGTGGAATAATTGGATGGTAAATGGATGTAAGTTGTTCCTCCAAGCGTAACTCCGATACAGGTGCAGGCTGATGAGTACGCCGCTATATCTGTGCAAGATGCTTTGGCGTAGGAAGGGACTGTGAAATCTGGGTTTTGCCGCTTAACTACCGTTCCTGCTGATGTATATGTTAGGGGAACGACATTTGTATTTATGATTTCGGTGCTGTTGAAACTCGTGATAGTTGTTACACCACTTTCGACCGTTGTATGTATGTTTGTCGAGGTTAAAATATCGGTTGATTCTGTGGTCGATTCACTAGTAGCTGTTGTAAGCACTTGGACGAAACTATGCGTCGTTTGAGTCGTCGTTGTCGTGAAAAGTACGCTCGAGGTGATTGTTTGGCTGATCACGGCTGTTTGGGTAGCGGTATTATCGACGGTCAAGGTGCTGGTGGTGAAGTTTGTGGCAGTAACGTGAATAGTAACCGTCCTGAATTCATTGACAGTCCTACATGCACAAGGCTGTCAGCGAAGGCTCTCTAGAGTAAGGAATGATGTATATCCATAAGTATATATTTAGATGTCTGACTCACGTAGTATAAAGATTAGAGTGCGTCCAAAGATAGTCTCTACAATCGTTGATAACAGTCTGAGCGACGAAGAAACCAGTTGACATCACTACCCAATTTGGTCAGTATATTAATATGATTTACACTAGTCTTCAGGTATGCATCGGTATATTTAGTTGCGCTTGATTGCCTGAAACGTACCTTTGATGCAGCCATCGTAAGAACATTGGCAGTTACAACTCGACTGAGCCGCGGCGAGACCAGATAATAAGGCCACCGCCTTAACAAGAAAACTCATTCTCGAATTTATGGTTTAAATATTAGAATATATATACTTAAGTATGTATTAAAATTGTATTCGATATAGGCACCTGCCAGTGTTTCGTATCAGCAAGTG